>VWZX01000352.1:3447148-3692251 GCA_013399015.1 Galbula dea
GGGCTGGCCGGGTGTTTCCTGCGCTGGGGACGGGTGAGGGGGAACGAGGCGGGGCCGGCGCTCAGTGGCCGGGGATGTGGGTGAGAGACCGGGGCATCATCCAATCCGCGCCTCACACACACAGAGAAAGAGAGGCGGGGGCGGGCGGGGNGGGAGACGGGCAGGTCCCCCGGCCAATCAGCGGCAAAACCCCGTCCGATGAGTTCTGACGTCGCCTTCGCCCTATTCCTTTTTGGCGGTGTCTGCCCCTCGGCGGGCGTGCGGGGGCGGTTCTGATTGGCCGGCGAGGGGCCCGGGGCGGGCGGTGGCGAAGCGAGGCAGGGAGGGGTGAGCGGGCCCGCGCCGCGGAGGAAGTAAACAACTCGTCAGCGCTCGAGCGACCGTTGGGGCCGAGTGCAAAAAGCGCGGGCTGCGGCTGAGGGGAACCGAGCCGCGCGTAACACTTACCGTGCGCTGCCTGGCCTCTGCAGCGGCCTCCTGCCTCGGCTCCCTCGGCCTTGTGCACCCTGTAAGCGTCTGCCTTCCCCGGCCACAGAAGTTGTGTCCCTGCTCCGGCAATAGTGAGGTTTTGTTAAAATCCGTGCCCAGTGTTACGGTGTTTTCATTTAAAAAATTAAAAGGCACGGATTTTTTGATACAGTGGTTTGTCGTTTGACGGTTGTTACGGTTTGGGACTTGCCCGATGCCAGTCAGGCCTGGTTCTGGCGTGATTAGCAACCCATGTTACTTTTGTGGCTGTTTGATACCCAGGCTGTGGTATCCAAGCAGGCCACTGATGCAGTCCCTCAATTTTAGATCAAAATATGATGAGCAAGGAGTAAAAATCTTTGCTTTGCAGTCAAATTGTGACTGGGCGTTTGAGTGCCACGAAATTTCTTCTCTCATCTAGATTAATTGTATTGTTAAAATTCAGGGCTAGATGCACAGATGCTTTGCCATGTTGAGGGCACGGAACCATTTCTAGCCCTTCACCTACCTCCATAATGCTTTCTTCCTTTCCTAATTAGTTCTTTCCTCTGCCAGCTCACCAAGTGTCCTAATAGAGCATTTAATTAGCATAGAAGCAGAGCAACTTTGTGACCCCGTCTGCAAACTGTCACAGCCAAGACCAGAAGCAGCTTTCCTACCTTGTGTTGTGCTGCGGGGTGGCAGCAGTTGCTCGGCAGTGGGGGTCAGGGTGTTGCCCACCAACACAGTTCCCGGGGCCTTCTCATTTTTAATAAAAGTGACTCTGCCAAAGGTATTTGAGTTTGGAGTTTGTGCTTATCAATCTTGTAGTGTAAAAAATTTTTTTTCCATAATACAGCTGCAAAGATCATTTCTGTAGCCAATAATTTTGACCATATGTCTCTTTCCTTGCTCTCCTTTCTCTGGCGCTCAAGCGTAATGTACTTGTTTTGCTTTCAAGGTCATTCTTTGTCTACCTCACCTATGATTCATTATTTAGATGACACCTCTCACCAATCCCTGACACCAACTTCCACCACCCACTTGTTAATTGGATAAATAGCTCTATGTTTTATTTCATTCTGCCTCTCAGATGTGGGAAAAGGTATTTTTTGGAGTCTCCAGTAACTAAATTTGGAAGCTGGCATGCCAAATCTTTCATTAGCCATATCGATTGTTAGTGCCTCATTATTTCTTTGTACTTCTCCATTCTCTTATCTTTTTGCTGCCTGCTCATCATGTGTTTAAACTGCAATCTTTTTTTGTTTTGTGTTGCTACAGTGTCTAATGCAAGATGTTCTTTTCCGTGCTTATAGCTCCTAAGTGTTATGGCAATACAGTGAATAATTGTAACCACACAAATGTAGTTATGCCCAAAACAAGTATTATAAGCACTAGGAAACTGAAAATTAGTTTTTGTAAACTAAACAAAATTTAGTTTTAAAGAAATTCAGACATGTTACTGTGAAAATACACAGCTAAACACCCCAGTGACCTTGATTCTGTCATGCAATAGCTATACAATTATATTGCATTATATTGTTGGTACACCCAGGTAGAATTAAGCAGATTTTTGAAGGTGTATTCCCTTTATTTTTCATTCTTTTCTACCTGGTCCATCAGTTGGGTGGAGCTGAAACTAAAACTATAGAGCAAGGTGAACTGTGCTCTTTGCATGCTTATTCCAGGTGGTTACCGAAGGATACATGTGGGAGGAAGAAAGGAAACAATTTGAAAGAAAGGGCTTGGGTTTTCTATTTGTTTATGGGTTTTTTTAGTCATCAACCTCTGGGCTTGCTTGACAGTAGCTATGAATAAGCTGTCTCTGTATTTGAGAAGAAATGTAGCAGTGTTTTCTAGTCTCTTTCAAAGTCTTTTGCTATTACACTGCACTTGCAGTGTTTTTGCTAAGCAAAGAGTTGAGAAAGCAACATATGCATAATTCAGTTGTGTAAAATTTTGGGGTGGTGGACACTGATCAGACCCACAGAAGGCTGCGAAGAAGAGAGCTAGTGGAGATGGATTTTTTCAGATGGGACATCTATGGCTTAAAAAGAGTGCTTAGCCTTCCTTGTTCCTCTTTTCCTGTGTAACTATTAAGAAATACTTCCCCAAAGTGCAAGCTAGTCTTTAATTTGCTTTCTCAGCTTTCATTAGTAGGAAGAGCGATTAATTTATCTCTCTTCAAATAAATGTTGTTTTGAGTCTTTGATGCAGTTACTGAATGAAAGTTATTAGTTTTCTGTAGTAATGATTTTTTATTTCTGTAGCTCATATGAAATATCTAAGAATACCTGTTAGGATATTATATCCTTTCATTACAGAAATAATTGTCTAGCTATGGGATAGGTTCTTGTTTTACTAACTTTTATGTCACAAATTATTATAACTTTCACAAACTTTTGTAAATCACAAACTGTTTCTCTGGCTGCTGGTCTAGCACACAGCTAGAGTTTACTCTGTGAAGTTAGCGCCCCAATATTACATAGAGCCAGTTTTATATTCAACTTTATTTAGAAACCAACATAGGCTGACTCAGGAATGCTTCTTTAAGTGTGGTTGCATTGTCTTCCAGCAACTAAAAAGGGAAATCAAGATTCCCCTCTTTGTGTCTCCTGATCTTCACCAGACCTGAAGAACCTGTAGTTCTTAAGCGCTGAAGGTATGTTTGCTTTGTGTTTCATTTGCTCTTTCTACCCTACCAAGTGTCTGCATGAGGCAGGCACTGCAAATGACCAGAAATTTGAAACCATTTCTTTCATTATAGTTTCCACAAGTGGTTATAATATCTATAATATGGAGTAATTAAGTGATTGGTAGTGGTGCTGTTGAGCCAAATCGAGGACCATATATGTCATCTGCTGCAGAAGTATTGAGGGACAAGTAATGGGTTCCTGTAGGTGTCTGTGAAGTTACAAAGAGCAGTATTAATAGTTAAGATATAAGAGGTAAATGGTTTTGGACACTATGTCACAAAATTTATTCCTCATTTCTTCTAGTTTCACAAGCCTATATTATGCTCATTTTCAGTTGCATCTACAGGAATAATTGCCCAATAAAAGCCAAAAAAGAAATAAGTTTTACTATGTAGTAAAACACAATCCTTGCTCAACCTTACACGTGACATGTTCATAAAAAGGAAAGGAACACCAGATTATCTCTGTAGAAATTTAGAATAAAAATATCCCAGAAGTATTTAGCAACCAAAGGATGTCAGAGCACTGGAGCAGACTGCCCAGAGAGGTTGTGGAGTCTCCTTCTATGGAGGTATTCAAAACCTATCTGGACATGCTTCTGTGTGACATGGTCTAGGGAATCCTGCTGTGCCAGGGGGTTTGGACTAGATGATCTTTTGAGGTCCCTTCCAACTCCTAATATTCTGTGATTCTGTGTGATGTCGAATGAAAGGTAAGCTTCATAGTTTTTCATTTTATATTACACTATTTAACTAATTATAGATTTGTATATGTTTCTAGCATTTGATTGTTTTAACTTAGGTTGCAAAATACATTAATGTAATTCTTCAAAATGTGTATTTATGGCCCAAACTCTTCCCCTAGAAGTCTCGTTTTAGTTTTACATTTCTAAAGTAGCCTGCTGTCATTAACTTGCACATACTGTGATTTCGCAACAGGCAAAGTTAGCTCATAAAATAAAACAAAAAAAGTGATTTTTAATTAATCAGGTATAGCTAGGTTATTCTGCAAACAAGGAAACTTCCCCATCTCAATAGGTGTATGTCAGTGGAATGAGAAAATTAAATGATTGTGACTTTTTAAACCAAGACCTACAGGACAAAAACGCCTTCTACTTAAGGCACAGATCAGGAATTTGAAGCTGTCACTTCAGTTTGCAGCAGGTTTAACTATGTCCTTGGGCAAATCTCTCCATCTGTGTTATTCTTCAATACCTTAGTCATTAAATGAAAAGAATTCCTCCCTTTCTCAGAAGAGTGGTTTTGGAGATGAATCTGTTAATGAGAACCTTAGGTATGATGGCATCAAGTGTTACACAAAAGTCACTGTAAAATCCAACCCAAGGGCTTCCTTTATCCCTACAAACATGTAGAAACCACTGTGTGTCTAGAGTCCCCTACATGGACCTTTTTCAGGCATGAGCTACTTGAACTCTTATTTCTCTCATCCAGGCCTTCTTTGCTGTGTTGAAGTAAGATACTAGAACCTTCATAACATTTATTGTGGTGCTTATTTATGAAAATGCATAGATTTGAACTGAAGACCTTTAGGCACAAAGATTAAAGGCAGACATATTAAAGAGTTGCCCAATTTAATTTGGAGGGAGCTGTGGGTGCTCAGCGCCTTTCCAATAATGCAGCTCTGGTTGTTTACTTGTTCCATTATACTCCTTTCACCATCTATCTAATCCTCTCACATAATTGTCTGCAGAAAATACTCAGTCGCTTGGTTTCTTTACTGTTTTGTGTAACTGGGGATAGTGTCACCATGCAGTGAAAAGAGCCACAGAATGCTAGTTTACAAAGGCATATGCTCCAAGCTGCAAAATGTTTTCTCACTGGATCAGGAATGAATAGTAAGATTCTTCTGCCTGTTTGTTTTCCTATGTATGGACAGTTGCTGTTTGGGTTATATAGTGACGATAGCTTTGGGATTATGTTAAATATTATGCAACTACTTCAGTGAAAGAAACATAAATGTGCCCTTTTGCTATAAGCAGCTTTTGGCTAAATATCCAGGTCAGTAAGATAGGGAAAGTGCTAAAGAAAGCAGACCTTTATTCACTAATTTCACAGATTGTCTTTAGAGAATAGCAGGGTAGAACAGAAATTAAAGACACTCATTTATATAATTGGACATAAAAAGTGGTATAATTAGTGTCAGTTTTCAAGTATTACTGGTAATGAGCAGACAGGGCTGTTTTCATACAGGAAAAGCATTTTTTTCCCCAAATTGAATGTAAATTAACCTTTTCTGTTACCTTCTTTGCCCGTACATCATATCTACCCAAAAGGTGTTGTCTATCGATCAGCCAGCATGTCTTTAATTCTTTGAGTTAAAAAAATTATTAGTGGAAGTCAAAGTAAATGCCCTCTAGACAGTTTCTTCCTAAATGAGAAAATTTGGCTTTATGCTGGATGATACAACTTCTGCGGTTACCTCCATCCTCACTCCTAAAATTGCCCTAAGTTAGACAGAAAAAAAAAGCCTTTCAATTTCTTTTTTGGACTTGGGAAGTTGCAAGTAATTTCTGTCTTCCTTTCCTGGTGAAGGTTTCTTTAGCAGTAAAAGTAGCACAGAGAAGTTTGCAAACCACATTTGTGTGTTTGATGTACTTGGGGTTTTTTTCTGATGACAGCTTTAGTCTTAGAGTGTCTATGCTTGAAGACCAGTGGAGGTCAGATTGGTTTTAACCTGAATTTCTCCAGCAGCATCCGTCTCAGGGAATGACAGTGTAAATGCTTGTCTTAAATAGCCACACTTAATTAATTGACTATTACACAGTTTTATGTAGTGTCTTTTTCACTTAGCTTTTTTGTTTTCCTTTATTGTCTAATTGACAGAAGTTGTCCTTTCTTTTTGGTATAAGAGAGAAAGAATTCTGTCTCATCTGTACAGCAAAATTTATTGAATTGTTAAACTAGCCATAGCCAACAAAATAATTTTCTGAAAATAATTCCTCCTGATTGTGTCTGAATTATCATTCTTTGTCATGTAAGGGCATAGATTTTAAAAGTTTATGAACAACTGAATTAGAAAAATAATTTGGAATGCACAGTTGATAAGTGGCCAGCTCCTTATTTAGATTTCTTGCACTTCCTGAGACAAAACCACGGAGTCAGGTTTTGTTAGAATTGTGGTGTTGTGTAGTGGAGCAACAGATGATCAACTAAGCTCAAGTATTTATCAGAAGAGATCACTTTAAGTTAAGGGGAAATATTTTAAAGAAGGATTCCTGGCATATAGAATCCCTTCTCACACAGAAGCTGGCACACCCACATGTTGTTTTCTTTTTCAGCTGAGTCTGAGCTTTCTGTTGGAAATGTTGGACTGGTATTTTTGCTGTACAGTATCTTTGAACAACAGCTCAGAAATAAGTCTGTTTGTCACGTAGAGGAAGCATAATCCATTTCAGAGGGTACCAGACCTTCTGTTGGTAAGAATAATATTGTAACTTCACTATTACTGTGGGGTTTTTTTAAACAAATGTGGCCAATTTCCATTGCACAGTAAGTGTCTTCTTCAAACAATAAATATCTGTGGTAACTCCGGATGAAAGTGTCTTTGCTCTGCACTGTATGGAGCCATTTTTACACATTTGCAGGAGAAGGTGATAGTGACTTTGCACGTTTCTTTTATTTACACACTGTTATCTACATATAGGTAGCCCATGCAAGACAGTAAGGGGTTTGTTTATGTCTCTTCACTCTGTTGAGCTGGGAATGATACAGGTTAGAGTGAATGACACTACTCCAAAAAATTTACTATTCTAAAGCACAAATGCCTACAGAGAAATAAACTAATTGTTTAGAGCTCTGCAAGAAAGCATAGGGTGAAGGAAAGAACAGACTTCCCTTCTGCCTGGGCTGCAAAGGGCATGTCTGCATCATCATTTTAGGTTTGAGAGTTCACTTTTGAAGAGGACAGTCTTGGAGCATGCAAACTGAATTCTTTTTTGATGCAGCTAAACCAAAACATATATTCCAGGAGGACAATCATCACTACATTAGTGGTTTAGTTTGGATTAGAAGTTAACTTCTGAAATTAATTTTTCATTTGTCCCTGCTCACCTGCTTTGACTTGCAATGTGTAGCAGTCTTGGAGTGCATAAATGGAATTTGTTTCAGATAAAATTAGCTCAAAAGCTGTGGTACAGCAGCATGATGATGGATTGCCCATTCACTGAACCAACCTAGAAGTCATCATGGCTAGGCTTCGCGAGCGAAGATTTGGGAAGGGCTCTACCCACTTTTGTTGCAAGCGCATTGGTGGCTAAAAAGGCCAATACGAGATAGGCATGACCGGTTGCAAAAGGCACACCAACCTAGAACTACTGTCAGGTAAACTGCAGGATGTGTGTAGAGCAGACATCAGGTTTTGCCTTCCAGATCTGTTATACTATTCCATATTTCATGATAATGGAGACCCATTATGGTCTGTGAATGATTGCAAGAAAGTGCTCCAGGCACTGAAACCGAGATTCCCCAGCAGCCCGTGGTGAAGACCATGGGCAGGCTGTCTCCCTGCAGCCCATGGATGTCCATGGTGGTGCAGATATCTGCTGGAGGATCCCATGCCGGTGAGGGTGGATGCCGAAAAGAGTCTGTGACCCCGTGGACTTTTTACCCCATGGGGTCCCACATTGGAGCAGCGTGATCCTGAAGGATTACACCCTATGGGAAGGACCCACACTGGAGCAGCCTGTTCCTTAAGGACTGCACCGCGTGAGCCTGAGACCTGGACAGCCGCAGGTTTTGTGGGCGCTCTGTCTGGTAGCCACATCCTTTCCGGCGAGTGCCGAGGCCATGGCTTTCTGCCGGCTGGACACCATAGCTAAGCCCTCCCGGGAGGGTGGTAACCCGACCTGAGCCCGTAACGGCCGCACTCCGCCGCCGCCGCACTACTTGGGGTGGGTCGGGGGAAAGAGGCTGTTGTCTTCGGAACGGCTCTCGCGAGATGTGAGGTGGACAGTGCCTTTTCCTTCAGAGTCCCTCTGTGCGGGGTTAGTGAGTGAGGTGAGCTACGGTGCGGTGGTAAACTGTAGGTGTTTAATTTGTCGACTTCCCATAGCTAGAACAGGCCTTCTATGAGATGCGTCTGATCTTTAACGTGTCACAGGATAGTGCAGACAGTTCAGAAAACAGACTAGTAAACAGGCTGTCGTACTGTTTGAAGTCATTAGCGGTGTAATCTAAAATATACTAGTCTTGTTTAATAATTGCGAAGTAAAGTCATGCTCAGTGGAAACACCGTGTGTTGGTGCCCTTCACAGGGTTAGTGCTTTAGAACTGCTCGACACATTGCAGTATGTGAGGTAAGATGGAATCTTTGCTTGTAGTTCCAAGTATGGGACAAAACATAGCCTTCCCAGTTCAGAAGGAGCTCTGAGAGAAGTTATGACTCAGACGCAAACCTCTGAATCATATTTCCCTTGAGCTGTGGCATTGCACAAGTGGGGAGTGTGCTATCAACCCTTTGCCAGATGAAGCAAATTCCTTTTCTCATGTCCAGTCAGCTCTTTGCTGACACATGTGGGAGCAAAATAAGCATTAAGTCTACTTCCAACCCAACTTTCCCCAGCTTCTCCACTTGTGGAAGGAAATAATACCTCTTTGGGGTTTGCTTATTAATATAGTGCCCTTAGTATAGTTTTCAGGAAGGATGGCATGATGGGACTATAAAATGCAAGGATGTCTTACAACTTCCACGCAAAACTTTGTGACCATCAGATGCCTGATGTCCAAAGTCTGTTTTACTGCTCATTTGTAGGTAGGTAGGACACTGTACTCACTTGCCAGGTCTGAAACGAATGCTTGTTCCTTTGCACTCACTTTTCATCTTATAGAAGGCAAATCTGTTGCAGTGAGAGAATATATCAGCAACATCTACATGGCTTGTGAAGTATTGATTCCAGACAGATTTGGCAAGATAATAATAACAAAGATAAATATGATTAAACAATTCTGAATTCTTGGTTGGTTGCCTTTTTTTTCCCCAAAAAATAACTCCCATGCAAAACAACAAGAAAAGAAACATTTTTTGTGTGTTCAATTTAAGAATTTAAGAATAGCATAAGCAAATAATCAGCTGTCTCTGCAATCACTTTGAATAGATTCAGTCAGATTTTACAGATGAGTGATGGTTTACCTGTAAGTATCTGAGATTAAATGTTTATTTGTTAGTGTTAGATCAAATAGCAGTGCAGAGGTCCATTCTTAATGATTAAGGAAGTTAATGATTCTGGTAATTGACTAGTAATCAAGCTTTTGGATTCCTAATTTGGTAGCATCAGTAATTATGTATGAAGCCTGACAGTGAATAGTCTTTATTTTCTTGCCTGGTTTACGAAGGAGAGAAATCTAAAGTAGATAGGATGGCATATGTTGAAAGTGGTCATTTCAATACATCTGTACTGGTTTAGTGGAATTTTATGACAATTTTAACTGAACCATATACTTAAGGGACAAATAATGCACCTATCAATACAGGAAGAAATGCATGAGGAAATACCAATTTGTTCAGTTTAGCCTGTAGTGCTGCTTGGGTAAGTAGCAGCTCACCAACACAAATACAGATTGTGCAATCTAGTTTTAAGTATGTAACTTGAAATTCCATTCTCTATGATCCTTACACCTACGTTTGTTCTTTAGAAAGAGCTTTCACAGATTCACACGTAGTTTTCACAACAGCTAAAAGTTTTTACAAAAGAAAATAGTTTATACTAAAACCAGGAGAAAAAAATATGTTGTAATAAATTGAATAATAAATTGAGTATTTGCTCTGTCTCCTGATACTCAGCTGCCAGGGCTTTTGTGTAATTCTTGTTAATCTTTTATGCTTCCCAAGATTTACTTTCCATCCCTTTACAAAAAATAAAGAACAGATTGAGTAACAAATTATCATAATTATAACTATTATGATGCACCTGTGTTTTTTAGGAACCTAACAGTCATTCTGAAAGACTCAAAATCTTGACTCACATTTTGCTGTTGCTTCTTAAATCAGATTCTGAAGTGTTCGTGTTCCAAACCTCAGTTATTTTTTTATCTTGCAAAGTGAACATGGCATCGGATGCTAATCCCTGGAACATAAAGCATTATATGCTGTAATGAAACTGTATTTCATAGTTTTACAAATAAAATAGTTCCTAAATGAGTTTATAGAATTCATTACTATTTCTGTTTGTCATTTAGAGAATAAAGAACAAAAAGAAAGGTATACATGGAAATTACTTAAGTAGGTTTAAAGAATGAACAAGTGCAACAAACAATACTCCTGTGTTTGTTCTTATTTACATATTTAAATGCCTAGTGCTACTGTGATAATAAGTAGTTAATAATTGTTAAATAGCGTTTAAACAGGTGGCAAGGAAGTATGCAGAAAAAGTCGTATTTGATGTCATTCCTTCATACAGTGATTATGCATTTGAAGAGTGTTGGTCATAGTATTTTCTGTAGAAAATAAGTGAAATAAAAAATAAGTAGCCACAATATTTCTCTTGAAAATAATTTAGTGACATTCATATTTTAGTTTGAATCAAGACATGAACAAACAGTTGCTTGGTTTTTAAGATGCTGTGATTAGAATGCATGCTAAAGCCTTCTGAATGCTTAGTAAGCATCAGGATGTGTCAAATGGTCTGAAGAAAAGAAAAGCAACTAAGGAGGGCCATTATAAAAAGGTAACTAAGGTACTGGTAGGAGAGGGGAGCAAATACAGGCCTTATACAGGTGAAAATCTCTCAGAATGGCCTTAGAGCATTTGTCATAACTGACAGGTGGATTGGGTCTTCTTCCTTCTCTAAACTTCACTACTCTTAGTATTGGTGTTAGCACTCACAATGTTATATTTTTTTTCATTCTAAAGCCCAGTTCTTATTTGGTATTAGACAAGGTAGGCTTGGTCAGTTATTTGCTCAGATATGCAGAGACTGCTTCTCTTCCTAAAATTTGCACTGAAGTTACCTGCACAATTTGAAGATGTACTCAGGTACTCTCTGTGCAACAATTTGAAGCTGATTCAGAGCAGCTCAGTGCAAAATACCAAAATGACTAATCTCTTTGTAGAACAGAGACTTTGCAACTTTGCTCTGAGTCATCATGACAGCTCAAAGTGCCTAGACTTAATACAGAAATAAACAGATTTAAACAGTGCACTCAGTTTCAAAACAAACATTACTTGTGGTCCTTCTGTCAGAATGACCTTGGTAATATTTAACATCAAAGTGTTGCTGTTATGCTGGGTAGTTTAAAATCTCTAGAAGGCTATCAAAGTGGAAGTTAAGGGAAAATGAGGAAAGAAGGAATGAAAGAAGGAAGGAAAAATATTTTCTAACACATTTAAGAATGCCACACATGAAGACAGCGGGAGCAAACATTTGTCTAGTAGTAAGATTCGAACTGAAAGAATAAAACTGGAATTTGTGGCATTAGGATGTGTAGAGGGAGAGGTAAGGGAAATCTTTAATAATTTGCATGTTCTTTATATATTCTAGCAACTCTTAATTAGTCTGTCATGTTCTAAGATCAAATAATTAAACCAAACAGTAACATTAATCCTACTTTATTTTTCAAGTGTCTCTCTTTGTGTTAAAAATTTATGGTCCTTTATCTTTGTGTTGCTATCTTAAGGGTAAATATTAGTACAAGTTCAGCAGAAATCTCTTATGAAATGGATGAGTGTTTGCTTCTGCCACCTCCAAGTTATGGGAGCAGGTCTTTCTTTCAGTGGCACTAGTGCAAATTTGGAGTAGCAGAGCTGGAGTTAATGATCTTCAAATTAAATACAGAAATAGAGAGTTGCTCCTGATTTGCTCTTGTGTAAGTAAGAGCATTATTTGGCCCTATATACTTATTTTAAGATCATAAAATATATTAGAAACATTTTGAAATCTTTACTAGGATGGGTCTGTGCATGTCCATGCGGACAGATCCAAGTTTTTATACCAGTAGTCCAAGATAGCCAGCTACAATCTAGCTCTGACTCAGCAGCATTACTTTGGTGCTGCTGCAGAGCTAAGAAACCCTATGTGGCATCCAAAAGCTGTACGGGTAACTTAGCATCATTGCATGCCCGGAGTAAAACTGGCCTATTAACAAGGCCAGTTAGCCTGCACAAATTGTTGTCCAAAGTTGGTTACCTCAGCATAAAAAGCAGTGTGAGTTCAGGCCTACCAGTGTGTCTGCTCAGGAACGCCCAAAATCCACATGCAAGACATCTTCACTAGGGAACAAGTATTCCAGAACAGAAAAGAAACTTCTAGTTATGAATTATGGGTGCCAGATTAGTAGATTAACCATTAACTAATCAGTGGTAACATTGAGTATATTATAGGATTTAAGTAATAATTTGGTTTGTTATGTATATACTACTACATCTCTGTAATTAAGGTATAGATACTTAGGTCTTGAATAAAATATTTTTATAGAAATGGTATCTCATTTACTGTGTCATTTCAAAGAGGTTGTGGTTGCTGCAATAGTGAAGAGAGTAAATAAATCTGACAAAACTCCAGAAATTAGCGTGCCTAATGTCTTGTTCTTTGAGTCACAGAATTAGCAAGAGGTAACATGTTAATCACTTTAACGTTAAGAAAACTAATAAGTATGTTAGTTCAAATGCTTTTGTGTTTGAGGTAGGATCATGTAACAGCTCAGAAACAAAGCAGAGTTGGTCCTTGCCTGTACTTGAATGGGAAATGTGTAAGAAAAATTCATCGTGTTACGAGAAAGGATGTCAGTGGTTTAATAGGTTTCATCATTCCAGCTGAGTCAGTCCCAAAGTCCTGCCTGTTGTGGTGCTAAGGAAACAGTCTGCTGCTGGAATCGGATCTCAGAGTCATTTGGTGGTTAGGCTTAAATTGGAATCCACGGTCTGGGGCATTACATTTAGGAAAGCTTTTTTGTCTTGAAGTGACTTCAGTATCCTATGACAACAACAAAAAGCGTGCAGAGTTTGACTATGGCATGTATAACATTAAAAGAACAGAAATATACTGCAGTTATTATTAATTGCTCAATACCTTTTCTTTCGTCTTCAACATAAGTCACTGGGAGGAAGTATGGTCATCATGACAGTTTCTCTGCAACAATTCCTTTGATGCTCACAAATTTTTTACTTGTAAAAAAAATAAGGCTAAATTTGATGAGAGGAAAACGAGAAAAAAAAAAGTAAATGTTAATTGTGTCATTTATACAATACAAGTGTAAAACCCAGAAATAACACTTCATATGAACTGAGAATTAGGAGTTGCAGAAAACTGAGCTGGAAAGGTAAAGATAAAGGTCTGTTAATGTCAAGGTTAAAGAAAATTTGATGGCATTTGAACAGAATCAATCAATAAAATTGTTTGAAGCCTGTTAGCATATTACAAGAAAGATTTTTTTTTAATGGAGAATATTATAATTGCACTTTTTCAATAGTGTTCTTTCTGAAATAAAAGTTGCTCCGAGTCTGAGAACTGAAATGTGATATAAAATTCACCTTTGTTGATACACAGCAGAAATTACTGTAATCCAGAAATTATTCTTGTTTTTATTAGACTGAATTTTATGTTTCTTGTTTTTTCCAAAGCTACTTTTAAATCCAGAGGATTTAGTTTCTGCTGATGGTTAGCTATCAGCCTAATCTTTCAAACAAAAAAAAGACAGACATATTTGGGACATAAGTATCTTCAAGTAACATGGACACTGCTGAAGATAAAAGGGAGAGTAAACTTCTGAAACTTTGGAAAATAAAAATTGTATGGAAATTTTCAATATAAAATCTTTTCCTCCTATTTATTTTGTTCCTATTGATTAAGTCGGAACTTTATCTTCATCCAGAAAACTCCTGTTCCTCCTCAGTTGAGAAACATATTCCCCACTGTTTCATCACATTTCTCTATTTTGAACTGTCATTCCCTTCAGAGGAAATCAAAGCAGAGTCTTCAAAGAAGAGGTCATGAATATTTCTTTAAAGATAATACTGTTTACATCCTCCACATACTGTTTGTTCTATGATCTGCTTTATTTCCTGTTGATATGAATAACTCCAAAGGTGATGCATGTACTATCATGTATAATTAACTATTTCTGGACCATTAGCCATTATTAACTATTTTTCATTATAACTTTTCTCCTTTGTTGTTGTTAGTGGGATAATGAAAACACTTTTCCAATGATTGCCAGAGCAGATGCCTCTTCGTTGGGTCCAAGAGACATTCTGCCATCCCAGCGTTTCTAGGTCTAAAAAGTACTCGACTCAGGGGAATTTAACACTTAGAACATTTGTGATCCAGCAAAGCCACTGCCTCTAAAGTGAACTGCATGGTTATGAACCAGTGGTACACTTCTTAACAGAGGAGCCAAAAGAAACTATGATGTATAGTTACAAGGTCTACAAACTAGTTTGTTTGTGTGTGGCAATAAGATTTAAATATCATTAATCAAGGTAATTAACATTATTATTTAATCATAAATCTGAAGAGTTATAAAACAGAACAGTATTTCATAATATCTTTAGGGAATAGTATGACAAATACACCTGCAAATATATCTTGACTCCCAAGGTGCTTTCTGGAATGGTAGTATAATAAAATGCTTTTAAGGGGTTGTTGGATTGTATTCATACTTAAACTATCACTGTCTCTGCTTACTTATGTGGAAAAAGAAAAACAGTATTTTTAGAGGGGTTTTTAATTTGTTTCCAAATATTTGGAGTGAAGGAAGTTGCTGTATAGTAGAAGAAATGGTACTTTGACAGAATGTGGTTTATTTGTAGAAAGTCTTACTTTTCTCTTTCATGGGAGAGCTGACAAAGATTAGTTTTCAAATGAATACCAGGTAACATTCTGCAACAACATCCTGTCATTGTGATATTTTCTAATTAATTATGTGTTGGAGTAATGAATAAGTGCAGATAACAAAGAAAGTTGCTGAAGGCTGCTCACATTTTGCAAGAGCAAAGCTAAAATATGAGTTTAACTGTATTCATTCTCAAACTTCTTGTAAGTAAATATTACATTTCTTAGGTAAACAGGCTTGGTTGTTTTATCCAGTTGTAAATTACAATTCTTATGTTTACTATTCACATAGTTAATAAATTACTCTCACCTTGTATCTTCAGACATATAAATATATATATATATATATATGATATATAAAACTATATCTTAAAAACACAGCCACTGGAGCTACTGCTGAGTGGACTGACAGTGAGTGGCACAAGCACTGCTGTTTGGGAGTCTATACAGCCTAAAAGGGGAGGCTAGGGTGGAGTCTACATGTGTGTTAGTTTTGCTTCTGCAAGCAATGGAAAGGGAATTCTATCTTACAATTTCAAGAGCAATAAGGGAGGCAAAGTTGGGCTTTCATTGCAGAGAAACTACTTCTAGTATGTCACAGAATATGAATGTACTTCATTTCCCCTTTCTCTAAGGCTAATTCTGTTCTTAGCTGCACAATAAATCTAAAGCAGCCTTGTAGGAAGTAAGATCCCTTAATACAGATAGGGAAGGTTTTACAATTTATACTAAATTACAGTTTTTGGATCTTGAACTTAGGTATTTCTATCTGTTAACTGCCTCGCCTTGGCACCTGGACTTTGATGCCTTCACACAAATACAAGACTATGTTTTTTCTAGTATCATATTTGTGAAATGATTTCTTGATTAATGTTACAGGAAATGTTTCTGAATATTGTTCGACATGCTACAGCTGGTCAGGATATCAAAGAAGGGAAAAGTGATGATGCCTAAAGTTGCATTGCTACAAGTCAGATACACATTTGCTCAAAACTGTAACATTTTGATTCCAAATACAGTAGGGAAAACCTACCCTGTTGAACCTCTGTTAAGCACTCTAATTTTCATAGGCATCTTCCAAAAATTTGTACACCCATTTATGTTTATATGCAGTCTGAATTTGCTTGTCTAAATTCTCATGTAAAAAAAATAGTGCACTTTATTTCCATAGCTGTTGGTAAATTTTTGGGCTTGCCATTAAATCTATAGACTGCTAAAATGGTTGGATATGATCTGTCTTGTGCATATATAACTACCAATGAATGAAAAATATTAAGATTAAATTAGTGAAAGCAACTTTTTAAGAGAACTGAAATGTTTATAATTATGAAAAGGAAAGATAGTAGACTTTTGGTAGGTGGCTTTCATTTTTCTGTGTTCTCATGTGTTTAGGATTTTCATCTGAAGGGGATTAAAGGGCACTAGAGTGTGCCTGCACAAGCAGGAGCAAGTAAAAGTGCCAAAGCTTTAATACATTTCTCTAACATTTAAAGCATCTAATAGAACTAGTCATCTGATCTGCTGGAATGGGCCATAATGTGGCCCTTTGGTAGGGTCCTTAATGAGAGAAACTCCTCTGTGTGCAGAACCTGACTGAAAGGTGCTATAGTACACTGCTGAGTCAACACAACTGTTCTGGCTTGTTTTTTAAATGTTCGCAGGGAGTTCACATATGATTAGCAGACAACCAGGAACGAGACTCAAGAAATTTATTGTTTAAGAGACTCCTAAGCTTTTGACTCACACACAAGAAAAACGTTTTACAAGAATAACAGAGGGACACTGAGTTCATGAGTCAGTATATTCGCTGGAATGCAGCCAGCTGTAGTCACAAACAGCTTGGTGCTTTACAAGTTGACTGCTTTCTGTGACACTGTAAAATAGCTCAGAAAAAATAAATAGCTCCTTTTTGTTAATTAAAAACTGGACATTTACACCAAGGCAGCTCCTGTGTAATAGTATGCGTATCTACACGTGTCCTTTCTTCACTAGCTGTATAACAAAAGGCAAGTAGATTATTTTGTTAATCTCAATCCTGTTAAGGGCGAAGCCTGCTCAGTCATTTGCTGGTTAAAGGTCTGTAGTACATAGTCTAGTGTTAGTGGTGCATATGCTCATGGACATAAATAATTTATTTTCTAAAAGTTTGCAAAAAATGTTCTGAAATGTGAAGACATGTTAACAATGTGTAAGAATGCCAGTGGAAGCTTGCTGGGACAACTTTTATTCAGGCAAAGCTGCAACTGAGTGGTTTTCTAATCTGTAGACAATAAATGTGAATAATTTAAAAATCGACTACATAATGATATAATATCAACTATATAACTATATATAATTAACTAAAATCAGTATAAACTAAACTATGGTCAATATAAGTAATTAACCTAAACAGATAAACAACCTTGATTTCTGATTTCTTTTTGATACTCTGCAAATATGGACAAACCTGATTTTGAGAGGGCGTGCATATATCTGGTTAGGGAGATCCTATCTCATCTGCTGTTGACATGTAGAGAACATGGCACTTACATCTTATGAAGTGAACTTAATTCACGTAGATGCTATGCTCAGCTCAGAGATGCCGATAGGGTTGATCACTCCAAAATCTTTAAATGTGTTTTATTACCAATTACTTTTCCAACAGTACATCAGCTGCATCAGAGCACCATTTGGCTAGTAGTGAACTGAATAAGTAATTTTTTGTCAGTTGATAGAAAAATTGGTATTTTAAATGCTGTATTTACCTTGCATTTAATCACTGGAATGAAAAAAAATATATACTGTCATTTTTAAAATTGATAATATGGAAAATATCCGTATCTCCTTTAAGGGAGAAACTAGACTTTTGTTTTGCAGGAGGAGGATAGAAGTCCCTAATTACAATAATATTCTGTTGATCCACTTCCATCCTGTTGGCAAATAATGATCATTTCCCTTTTGGTACAAGTTAGTAACTTTAACGATGTCATTTATCCTATTACAGAGGCAAACAGCATGTACACTGAATTCCTTTAGACTAAATTCAGTTGTAAATGGTTTTAGTTGTGTTAATAGACTACTTTTTGTAATTAAATAGCACAGTAAGAAAATATTATATATATTTCTTTAAATACTTACCTTTGCTTGTAACTAAACTGCTAACACAATTTTCAATTTTGAAAACTAAAATAGTTTATAGATGTCAAATTGAAATCAAAGGAAGAAAGCGGTGATCCTGATAATTTTTATTTTCTTGCCTGACTTTTCTATAGAGATGTAACTTGTAGAATTTCTCTGTAGAATTGGTACATTTCTAGAGCATAGGCATTCAACAACCTTGTTTTCTTTTACTTCTGTGTCAATTTAGCAGCAACAGGACTAAATAAAGTCAGTCTTTTGATATATTGAAGAGTCAGTCCCAATTCTTTGTTCTACATCAGCTGTGATGTATTTTGTGATCTCCCATCTAAATATTAACCAGGGTTAGTAATGTTTAGTTTCCAAGATCAAACATGATTGAGTGCTTTCAGTCTGTGTGGGCAGACTACCAGGAGAAAAAATGATACACGTAACTGATAATACTAGGCTGACTATTTTGCTTACAGTGATCTTGTTTGTATCACTATGTACAGAATGGAATATCTGTTCACAAAGTGAGGTGGCTGTACATTCCAGAAGGAAAATGTGTCTATGGCTAAAATACTTATTAAATGTGTTTTAATTACTACACATCTGGATGAGTAATACTTGTACCTACAGTGTGCTGGAGAGATGCATAGAGCAAACAATGATTCATTCTCTTCTGATATACCTTTTCATAAATAGGATGATTCATCAATGCTTCCTTACAGGAATGCTCTGTATTTTTATTTGTTACTGAAACCAGACTGCAAGACCCAAGAGATGATCAGTTTCTCTTAAGAAAGAGCTTTGCAGGAGTTTGTGGTGTTGAATAGAACAGACAAAAGAAAGTTGACAAATGCCATTTGACTTTTTTTTTTTCAGTAAAGACAAACTACTGAATCAAAGGTAAGAGATTCTGTGAGTTAGGCTTGAGAGAATGAAAAAACCCAAGACCATCTTAGGAGTGCAGGCTGGGATTTAAGGAACAGAAGCACTAAGAACCATTTGTTTTTGTTTGTTAATGTCCTGCAACTGCAGGACAGTAACAGTGAAATTGCTCAATGCCTCATTACTAGTTGCTATAAGACAAAAATACACTTGAAAGCAGTAGGTCTGTGATTCCTTTCACTTTTAATCTAGAAATATGGTTTATGGGGAAAAAAATACCTTGGATGTAGGTTTGTATCTAGATCTGAACAGCACCAGGTCCATAATCTCAGGTCTTTGTGTTTTTTTAATATTGTCTTGCAGTCTTCTGGCAAGGTGTAATACTTCCTTCAGTTATCTTTCAAAGTTGAGAGTAATTTTTTCTTTGAGCTCTTATTCATGATCCTGCCCAGTAAGCAAATCCTTCCTCTACAGATAGTAAACTTCTATTAACAATAAAACCCAAAAACTAACCAAAAAGCACAAGATTACTCTACAAATGAAGAAGCAAAGCTTATCTTAAAATGCTGTTTTGCTGAATATGCACTTTGTCTCCTGTTTATGCTCTCAACTTTTCTCTATGCAATTCTCCACATAGAATCATGGCATTATATTAACCTTGGAAAAGTGTTAAGTGTTATGAGAAAGAATCAGGGAAAGAGGACTGACACTGCATATCTAGAAGAAGCAATTTTTTGCAAAAGAAGCTGCCGTGATACCTGGTCAAAAAAATAAATAGATTTACCAAGCAAGGCTGGCCTTAGGTTTCACAGACTTGATGGCCAGAAGATTCTCTGTTGGTACAGCAGCAGAGATCGAGCTAGATGTTCTACTTTTCAAGTACTGAAGTTGTAAGACACAAGCAAACAAGTTAATTTCTGTAGCAGGAATTTGGAGATAGAATGTCAAAATTTTTAGGCTATTCCATGACACAAAACAGATTGGGAATGTTGAGGCAGGAGCTGGCGGGCAGGGACACTAACATTTTTTGGAACAAGCTAACAGTAAATAAATTTAACATTAGGCTGTCCCTCAGTTGTTACACATTACAGCTTGGCTTTTCTCAAAAAAAACAGTTGGTAGTCTCCATGGAGAAGGTAAATCTGCTTTAGTATGAGGATTGAACTAGATAATCTCCAGAGGTCCCTTCCAGCCCCACCATTGTGTAATTATGCAGTTCTGTAGTACTGGTGGCTTTTAAAACGTTGGTCTGGCTCCTTGCCTACAGAAGTATTTCCTTTGAAGGACATTAGAATATATTAGAAAGGAAGCTCACATGGTTATTAAGCTTGCCATGCCTCATCTGTGAGTAAATAGAGGGTCTCATGGATGTTTACATGGTACTCTGCAGGGCAGAGGTAGCTCAGGTCCTGAAAGCAGTATAGCTGCATATGCAGAGCACCCAGCTCAGACTTACTAGGTCAACAGCCTTTGCAAAATAGCTATACAGCTACTTTGCCCGACATTGTGCTGTGTAAACATTCCCTATGACCTCCAGATCGAGTATAGCATTAGGTAGTGGTGGATATTTCTGCAGTGCCAGTGCCCTACATTGTTCTGTGGGCAAATCTTTGGTTTCAGAAAATCTTTATTAAGGATTAATATGTTATTATTAGATAAAAAACATGATAGTTCCATTGTAAACTGCCCAGCATTCCTGAGTTATTGTTATAATGGATGATTTGAGTAATCTTAACAAGGGTGGGGTTCTATTTGATAAATTGCTAAACTGAATTCCCTGACACCCCAGCTAGACTGCTTTTGGCATCTCAGCTAACCCTTGAAAACAGGTTGAGTATTTCCATGATACATTTCAGCCTGCGGGTCAGAGATACCCTATCCATTTGTTGCCAGTCTGATTTTATTAAACTATATGCCTTGTAACTGAGCAAAATAGGATAATAAACTACACAAAAAAAATTAATCAACTTACACATGTTCATGTAAAGCTTTTTCTAGGATTTTTTTTCTTGAATTCTCTTACCCTGAATGACTTCCTGTACTCTGCCTTCAGTAGCTAGAATTGCTTTTTGTAAAGTGATACAGCATTTTGGGAGTTCTCTACTCAGCCACCTAACATTCAAGTCAGTTATGCAAGGTCCCAGCTGCTAACCGATGTGCAATAGTTATGGCTAAATGAAAGTCTGGCTGGAAGTCTGTCTTAGTGATATGGAAGAGAAAGTATGCATAATGTTTTCCTCTCTTAGGATAATAATCCTACTGTGTTGAAAATTGTAACAGGCAAATGAATAGAAACTACCTAAAGAGTGGAGTAAATTCACACAATAATAAATATTCTATATACAGGAAAGGTCAACTGAACTTTTGTCACAAATTAATTGGAATTGTTAAAGAAGTGTAGGGCTATCGGTTGGACTCGATGATCTTGAGGGTCCTTTCCAACCCTCGTGATTCTATGAAATCACTGAGCAGGTGAATGAGAAAAAAAAACAGTCGATACACTCTACTTTTACTTGTAAAAACAAATAAAAATCCACACTTCCCAAAGGCTCCCATAGAAGTTAAACTGTCAGAGGTTAAGAGGGAAGATCCTCACTTGGGTGAACAAGTAATTAAAGGACAGAGGAGGAAGAGGCGTTTGGTTTTCACAGTGGGTAATGTAAGAGTATGTAGCTCAGTGCAGTCTCACTGCCTGATTATTTATTCAGTTTTCTGAGTAGGTTTCACATATTTGTGAAAGACATGATCTTTCTGAGATTTTGGTTTTTCAGACTGAGGGGAATTAGGAGAGAGTTTGGAAAAGAGCTACATCAGTAGTCCCTGATGTGCTTTAACATAACCTCTTCTGAAGTGTGATGTGTGACAGATCAGTAGTAACACTGATGGATTACTTTCCAAAGCATTTTAACAATTTTCATCTTTCATTGTACAGTTTTGTGATCACATTTCCTGACATTAAAAAACAGATAATTTTTGCAGGTCATCAGTTTCTTTGTATGCTGTTCTGCTCATTCATGCTTAATATTCAGACTTCAAGTATTGGTTTTGCCTGTGTGATCTGAAAGCAATATTGAAATAAATCTGCTCTGAAAAGAAAAAAAGCACTTCTCCAACACTTGCTTAAGTACCTTTAAGTGCATTACTAAGCAACTGGTTAAGATTAAGACATTTCCTACTATACAGGAATTTACAAGACAATCCATGCAGTACTAATTTGCAGCCAAAGTACTATTTTACATTTTGTGAATATTTTACAGCAAAAAGAAATCCTTCAAAAGTACAATATGTTCCAAAGATATTTTCACTGATAAGGAGGCTGAGAGAAACACCTACCCACAGGGCTTGTTGCCTGATCTTTTTGTGTTCTTTCCAGTAGAGTTAGGTTATCTTTGCTAGCAGGGAAGTACAGCATTTGGTATTCAACCATTATCATCCTAAAGCTAGATGTGTGCTTATTAAAAATGATTCACATTCATCACTTTGTGGCCATTCTTTTCAGCCTTCAGCCAGCTGTTCAGTGTGGTAGCTTGTCTGTGTGTGGGAGAGAAAGAGTCGGGTGGGGAAAGAGTTCTGTGATTTCCTTTTAACTTTGGCATTGTAAACAGTGGTTGGTTCTGCATACTGATTTCAGCAGGCAGCCAGTGTCAACACTGACATTTTCAATCTCTTTCTTTTATGTCACATTAGTGGAAAGTGACCTGTTGTGTTTGTGGAAGCTCTGGAATCCCACGGGAGAAGGATCACTCAGCACCATGGCAGTCTGCCAAGTACAACTTGTTCTGAAACACAGTGGTGCTGAGACGTTGCATTATCAACTGAAACGCAATGTCAGCTTAGCAGGAGATAGGGTAGACTGTTGATTAGCTGGGTTGTTATGACCAGCTCACCCTCTAGGGTAATACATGGCAGTGGAGCTGCCTGCCTCTTCCCTTTTCTTCTTGTTTCTACTTAGATGTTCTCTCATACTCTTCTTGGAGATGGTCACTACAGGGTTCAAATTTGTGCTCTGTTCAGCACTGTACTGTATTCAGGGTCTGTTGTGTACTCTGGGAATGGAAGGCCTTCTTTTGTGAGCAATGGTTTCTTAAACTGCTAAATTGTTTGTGTTCCTCAATAAATTTGCTGATGATACAAAACTAGGAGGAGGGGCTGATACCCCAGAATGCTGTGCAGACATCCAGAAGGTTCCATATAGGCTGGAGATATGAGTAGAGAGGAACCTTCTGAAATTCAACAATGGAAAGTGCAGGGTCCTGTGCCTGGGAAGGAATAACCCCATGCACCAGTACAGGCTGGGGGCCAACCGGCTGGAAGGTAGCTCTGCAGAGAAGGACCTGGGGGTCCTGGTGGACAAAAAGTTGTCTATGAGCCAGCAATGTGCCCTTGTAGCCAAGAAGGCAAATGGGATTCTGGGCAAGAGCATTGCCAACAGGCCAAGAGAGGTGATCCTACCCCTCTACTCAGCCCTGGGGAGGCCTCACCTGGAGAACTGTGTTCAGTTCCAGGCTCCTCAATAAAAGAGAGACATGGAGCTCCTGGACTGAGTCCAACAGAGAGCAACAAAGATGATGGTGAGGGACTGGAGCATCTCCCTTATGAGGAAAGGCCAATGGAGCTGAGCTTGTTTAGCCTGGAAAAGAGGAGGCTGAGAAGGAACATTATCAATGGATAGAAGTATCTGAAGGGAGAGTGTCAAGAGGATGGAGCCAAGCTCTTCTCAATGGTGGCAAGCAATAGGACATGAGGCAATGGGCACAACCTAGCATACAAGAAGTTCCACCTAAACATGAGGAAGAAGAACTTCTGTCCTGTGAGAGTGACTGAGCGCTGGAACAGGTTGCCCAGAGAGGGCAACTCTTGTGGAGTCTCCTTCTCTGAAGGTAATGTGCTAAAGCAGGGAGGTTGGACTAGATGACCTCTGATGGTCCCTTCCAACCTTAACCATTCTGTGATTCTGTTCAGAAGTTGTATGTTTTGTTCCAGTGATAACAAATGCTAAACGTGCAAAAGATACTAATTTAAGCTTTCATTTTATTTCTGAGATCCTGTTTCATGACAGCAGAAATCCTAATATAATCTAATACTTTAATAGGAATATGATAATAAATCCATCTAATCAATCAAGAATGATAAAATAGTTTAGCCAGTAGAAAAGAGAAATAGCTGAAATAAGTGTCTTACAGACGGAAAAGACATGTTGTGTGCTAAAAATAAAATGTGTTTGTATTGTTCCAAAAATTCCAAGAACACACTGATTCACAAGATTCAGATTTACAAGATTCACAAGAACAAACTGAGAGCAGGCAAGGACTTACATCAGGAGATCTGAACTTGAGTACTAGTAGGAAAGGAGGCACTTCAACCCCACCCACACACACACAAAAGGTGTCTATGTGTAAAATAAATGAGTAAATAGGTTAAAATAAGCTGATGGCTAAAAAGCCTGGAGTTCAACAAATCTGTATTAAAAGTCAATATAAAATAAAAGTACTGAACACGTAGAGTAGACTTTTAGAGGAAATTGCGTATTTGTATAGTATGCAAATAAATGCAGTTTATACACATTTATGCATAGTATAACCCTTGGGGGCCCAGACAGAAGAGTGGAAAGGCCCAATCTGAACAGAGGGAGGCAGCTTGGTATGCCATTTTAAGGAAGAATTGATGGGCCCAGAGTTCTTTGAAACAATTTTTACAAATTTTGCTTGAAAGTCGTTCTTAAAAGTTTGGAAATTCAGATGAGCTTTTTAACTGATGAGGCTAAGCATCATAAAGTACTGCTTGTTCACATCAGTGGCAAACACTAGATCAAGAGCTATAAGTTTCACTTTAAAAAATACCTTTTCATTGTTCAATTCCTTAATACTTTCTTAAATGAGGCAGTAAAAATGATTAAAAGAAGCTGGTAAGCTTTAAGCAGTGTTAGCATAATTTTCATACTGCGATTGTCTACGGTCTCTGTATGTCATTGTGTTACTACATGGTTATGGTACATTCTTTACTGGATGTTTATATTCTGGATTCTTTACTGGTTTCTTTACATCCTCATTTTGAGGATGAACTTGTTTTGTTAATAGGAGGAATATTGTCAATGATAGAAAGACTGTTGACATAATAATTCTAAAGATTATCATCATCATTGCATCCTGATCTGAGTCCTAAATATTTACTCGTATCTGCATGTTACTTTCTAAAGGCAGGTAATTGGCAGTGTTGGAAACTAATACTAAAAAAGAAAGATGATCATAGGCATATTTAAAAAGAACTAAGCAACAGAGTGACTGCAGCTGTCAGAGGCTGCAGTATTACAAGAGTTGTTTAAATTCAAGGACATCAAATGCAATAAAGAAACAAACATATAGAACACTGAAATAGTAAAAATGTTACACTTTATTATTTTTGATCTATTGTGCAGTTTTTAATGGGCAGCATAAAGTCTGCACAACCTGCAGCACTAAAGACTGTTTCATAAGGCATATTGTAAATGACTTGAACTTCAATTTTTCAGGAGACAGGTGGCTAGATACTGTTAAAATCCCAAGCAAAGACATGGTGCTCATCTGAGACTGTAAGGGTATATTTATTTTGTAGCGTTAAAATGTTGGCCTAATGTGACCTGCTAAAAATGGAAAGCATGAAAACATCTTTTACAGGTGCTTTGTTCCACACTTACCAGAAATCTTGTAACAGCAATACTGTGATTTTGTGTGTATAGACACAATGGATAATGCAATATTAATAAAAAAACGTTTCCATTTAAAATTTGAAAGAATACAGTATGCAATGCAGTGTGGAGTAAATGAAAATATCAATTATAATACATATGAGAATTCATTTTTATTTTCAAAATAGGATAAAAATACAATAAAGTACAAAACTAAATCTAGCACTCACAAGCCCATTTTGTTTGCAGAAAGCGTGAGCTGACTGGCAAAGTTTCAGTGAAGAATGGAATGTACAGAACACCTTGAATTCTTTAGCTTCATTTAGTTTCATTTGGAAGTGTCATGGATTTAGTTCATTCATTGTAGTCTTCTTAAATATTAGAATGAGGATTACTCTCTGTCTTCCTTAAAGTGTAACATACCTTGCTTTGGGGTGTTGAGGGAATGTCTGTACAGCTTGAACACACAGGCACAGCATCAGACCAGCCAAAGGGTTTCTGGAAAATGAAATTTAAGCAAAGGGAGCAGTTCATCAGGTCTGATTGTGCAGCCATACCTGGCATGGAACTCTTCTTGAAGTCACATTGTTATGAGTTTTCTTCCCTATTTTTCCAGACTCCAGAGACCTAGAGAAGCATCTGAACTTGCATGTGTTCAGATGAAATAAACCATTTAATTTCTTAAGGACTCAAACTAGAGGAACAGGTTATTTCTGAATTATGTGAAGCTTAGGTATAAATTGAAATCCTTATATAACATTAAGCTATATTGTCTGTGGATAAAAAAAAATGCCTTTGATAGTGTCCTTAAGGCCAAATTCCCTCGTGATCTTAGTCTTACATTTCAATTGGCCTTGGGGAGTCATAAAGACACGCTGTTGGTAAACTAAAGGAAGTCTCCGGAATCACCCAGGTTTACCGAGTCCTCCATGTGTCCTTGCAGCCTTTCGTGGTGATGATCAGTGATGTCTCTGCTGCCTGTCTCACATGTTCCACAGAGCAGCCTGTGTTATCGCATCACCTTGCCAAACCCCTTGCACTGTACTGTGTACAGTCTGGCAGTTACTGAGGTGACATTTGGAAACAGTATTGATATAATCCAAGAGTCTAGCCAAAGTCCGTAGAAATCTGTGTATTTTGGGTTAAGCTTGAAATCATTTTGTGTTTTAGTTTCCAACCTGTAAAATGGAAAAAAATACCACCTTTCTTCCAGATTCCTTCTGTCCATTTTGGATTGCATGTTTTCTTGGGCAGATATGTTTGTCAAATAATATCTAGTATATTAACTGCATAGCACTTATGAAGATTGGAATTCCAATCTCAATTAGATCTAGACTCTATAGTAATAAAAAATTATTTTACTAGAAGTAGTCTGTAATGCATTTACAAAGTTTGTGTCTCTGTTCAGTCAAATGCCAAGTTTCAACTCAAGCTTTCACAGTGGTCATAACTGGATTGTGTGGTACCACACCCACTGTGATGTGCTTATCAGCAATCTTTATTGCACTTACCTGTACTTTATTTTCTTAACCGTCTCTTTAATCTTTCTTGAGGCTTACAGTTCTGTGTCCATTTCTAGTTTTATAACCAAAAAATAAACAGGAGGAATATGAATAAGGATTTAGCATAAACCTATTAGGTATAATTAAAAGTAAAAAGCACTTCTCATGAATCAGAACATTTACGCTATTAAAATGGATAATAGTACAATAGAATTCACAGGTTTACTCAACACTTTTAAGAGAAAAAAATCCAGTTCTTTGTAGAGATAATGCCTTGGGAACTAAAAAAGAGGCATTTTGCCTTGTTAGTCACAGATATTCCTATATAAATTCTTACATCTAATCTACTTGGTACACAACTGTATTATAATGATTAAATGCTAAAAAGCTTTGTTTAAAGAACAGTAGGGTCATCTTTCAGGCTGATAACCGTCACACCTGTTTTCCACAGGTAAAGAATACAGAAATTGAAGTGCAGAAGCATAGCTCTTATTTGCAAAAAAGATACATTTTCAAAATGGATGAAATACATAAGACCCCATCATGTTTCTCCAGCTTCCCGCCATTGATACTGTGATCGATCATGGCAGTACTCCAGTGTCACTGGGAATCACCTCTGTTGAGATCTTGACCTATTAACTGTGCTCTGCAAGCTTCATGCTGATACTCATTAACTGGATCCAAATCTTTCCATGGCTTCATAGCTAGGCTTGTTTATGTTGTAAATTAGTAAATAAACTTAGCTGAATTTCTGAAGGATCAAGCCTTTGAAATTCAGTCTCTGCCTACCTATAGTTGCTCTTAATTTCAAATGCTGGCATGTAAATTAAGATATCTCCCTCGCTGTATTTTTCTAAAAATACATTGCCATAAACCTCTTTGCCAGTCTGTCAAATGAAGGGCTATAATATCTTTTTTCAGCATGAGCATAATTTGGGAAGCTTAACTAACACTCCACAGTGTTCTTTGTGTCACAGGTTTATATTAGAGGTAAAAACCCAAAGAAAGATTTAAGGATGAAACTCATAAGTGATTAAAATAGCACCTTCATGTGGAAAGGAGTGTAAATTAAGTGAGGGCATAAATGACCTTACTCTCATTGCAGTCTTTTAGCTGCAGGGGCCTCGGGCATACCACATGCTTTTTAACTTTTAGAGGCCCTCTACGTAATACAAATTAAAACCAGGTCATGCCTTTTCTTACAACTGCTGCCAGGCATTTTATTTTCATAGCTGTCAGCTTTTAAATTTTGCTTTCCTCCTACTGATGTTGTGGTGGAAGTGGAAGGAAAGAGTGTGCAAGTGAACTGTGATTACTTGAATGAAAAGTGTTAGTCATTTGGACCATTTCCTTCTGTCCTGCAGGTTCCTATCTGACCCTTTTACATGGAAGTGGGGGTGGGAAACAACGTCAGTCTAGACAGAAGAGGCCAACAACTAGTTGTCCACTCAGGTTTCAGATTATAACTGAATAGTGTTCAGTTTCTCACAGATGTTTGGCAGCTGCTGTGCTTTCACTCTAATCACAAGCAGGATTTCTTCTGCCTGAAGAATGCAGTGACCAGTAGATGTACATAGACTTAGAGAATAATGATTCTGTCTTCAGTGGCTTAGCTTTATCAACTAGAAAATAGCAAGTTTTAAAAAGTGAGATCACTAGGATTGTAGTCTTACTAAATATATTAAATTATTCAAACCTGGCACATCTTCTTTTAAATTTGGGAGGGGGTTGCATGTTTGTTTCATGTAGAATGGTATTTGTCAGTAGATTTGGTGCAGGGTTTAACATAGTCACAGAATCACAGAATCATTATGGTTGGAAAGGACCCTCAAGATCATCTAGTCCAACCGATAGCCCTACACTACTCTTATCCCTAAATCATCTCCTGAAGAAACACATCTATCCTCTTCTTAAAAACCTCCAGGGATGGTGACTCCACCACCTCCATGGGCAGCCTATTCCAATACCTAACCACTCTTTCAGTAAAGAAATTCTTCCTAATATCTAATCTAAACCTACCCTGGCTCAGCTTAAGCCCATTCCCTCTAGTCCTGTCACTAGTCACAAGGGAGAAGAGGCCAACACCCGCCTCCCTAGAATGGCCTTTCAAGTAGCTGAAGAGAGCGATAAGGTCTCCCCTCAGCCTCCTCTTCTCCAGGCTAAACAACCCCAGCTCCCTAAGCCTCTCCTCGTAAGGCCTGTTTTCCAGACCACTGACTAGCTTAGTTGCCCCTAGATTGTGAAATGTTCTCCCAGAATAAGTGCTGGAAACAAAATCACTTGGAGCATTCAGGAACCGGTGAATGAAGGCTACTGGAAATACAGGGAAGGTGATTATCATACCTTAGCAGTGAAAACGACTGCTGCTTTTTTAAATGACCAAGCATTGTTGTTTCTTTCATTGTAGCAGAGCTATCACAGTATGTATAGGTGAAGTGTCTAGATACTATAACAATTCAAATCACACTAAATACTGTCTCACTGACACTTGGAAATGAAAACTAGTGTAAGATATTCAAAGAAACACAAAACCCAGCTTTTCACAGTCAGGGTACATACAGGATAAAAGCAGGTCAGTAAGGCATAAACCCAAGTAAATGTCTTAGCCTAACTTCTCTGTCCATGATTCTTGGAAAATGATTGCATTGTAAGAGAAAAGAGGAGAGATTTATTTAAAGTAGGGAGGTGATTGTGCTACTTTGAATGACTTTTTTGAGTTTTAGAGGATATTCTGAAAGGATAGAAATGCATTTATGGTTGTGAGACTGGGAATGCCACACATTCCTAGCCAACATGTGGCTGGAAAGGCAACACATCCCAGTTCCTTTGGAGCTGTGTGAGTCTTCTGTAGCTTTCAGCTCTAAGCAGGACTTGAGAAATGAGGAGAACGATCCCCATGTACAAAGATAACTTTTGGAAAAGAACTAGATTATCGAAAAGTTCCTAGCAAAGAGAGGAAAATGATGCAAGGGAATCTAGGAGTCCATTTACAATATTTTTATGCTATTTGAGGTAAGGCATAGCATTAGTTACATTCAAAAGTAACAGGAGGAATGAGGATGTATTTTGAGGAAAGAAAACCTCAGGTTCATAGAATCTAGTGAACTTGCTTTTTAGCCAGGTTTCTTATTTCATTACTTTGATCATCATTTGGTCCTATTCCCATACAGTACAATGTTAAAATACTGGCTGACTTCACAAAAACAGAGCAATCTACCAGTTTTGATTGAATTAATATGGCAGAATATAGACATTAAGAAGCAATATAAAGTTAACTGTGTAAATCCATATTTCTGAAAGTATACAAATTTGCATTTACCCAGGTGCAATCTGCATTATCATTCTGGCCCTGAATTCTCACAGCCCGGACTTGTCTGAAGGCTGTGTCTAAGAGCAGTGGCTTTCAGAGAACACAGGTGTTCACTGAGAGACCAGCAGATACTCTGTGGAGCTGGAGTAGGGAATGCTGCATCATCTTTCTCAGAAGTGCTGCCTGTTGGGATTGTGCATACTTTTAGAATTGGCGTCAGAGTAACATCCTCTGGAGTGACAACTTTGTAACACAGAGGAGCAAACAAAACCAAAAAGAGCCTAATGCTGTAAGATTAAGAGTCAGTTCCAAACATACAGGGATGTTCATGCAACTTCTATAATCTCTCTCTTTATGCTGTCTTTTAGTTGCCAAGTATAAAAGCAAGGGCAAAGAACTTCCTAGGTCAAGTTTTCCTCGAAAGTCTAAACAAGAACCATATAGTTTTAGGCATTGAAGTTTACTACTTTCTTTAAAGGATGTCTTTCCAATTCTAATAGATAATTGTAAGTCATCTATAAATATCATCATAATAACTATTATAATAATCATTATAGACAGAAATTGATGTTTCTTTTATAATCTTCTAAAATTTCCAAAGAAAGACTCTGATTCTTTAGAAAATTATGTAGTTTATTTTTGGACAAGTAACACTCCTATAGAACATTTTTCTCTTTCTGTAGAACATGTGGGTTTTTAGACTGCACTATATTTTTTAGGTATTTTACACAAAGGTTCACCTTTTGCTACTATCCACAACAGAAGCAAATATTTTCTTCTGCACTCTTCTGGTATTATCCCTTATGGGACCAATTTGGGCAAATCTCTTTCCCATTTGAAAGTTATAGATCTCTTCCTTTGTGGTAAAAATTTTATTACATTATTATCATTGCCTCTTACTGCTCTTTCTCCATGCTGAAAAACTCAGGCAGGTGATAGGTCAACAGAACTTTCTTAAGGCTGTTGATTGATCCAGGCCAAATTGGAAATGTGAAGTTCCTGGCTTTTGCTACTGTACCCAGACAACCAGACCACATGTTTTTTATGTCATGGAAAATTAAAACCAACTACTTTGCAAGACTTCTTGATGTGTAGCTTCTCTTACCCTGTTTGCATTGCTTTTTGCTATGGTAAACATACAACACCCATATTTTAGAGTTAAAACTCAGCTTTTAATGAACCTGAAAGCTGAAATCTTCTGAAGAAAAATACTTTTAATACCCTCAATATTCATATTACTGCCAGATCAATCAGCATTTCAGCATGGGATGATGTTGTTTTCTTCTGGCAGTGAGTAACCCACATTATGATTTCGCCTCTTAAATTTCCTCAAGAAGTTGGTTTTCACTAGAAGTGCAGTTTTTCCAAGCCATATTCAACCTAACCATATCATAATTTAGGAATTTAATTTTTTCCATATTGTTGCAACTGCAGCTCTCAGCAGTTTGATGGCTGGCACTAACTTTTTGAAGCTTGGGAGCATAGTATTTGTTTATTTAGGATTTTATAGAATTTAAGAAATTAAAAAGCAGATAATGAATCCACTTCTATATGCATGCTTTTGTATATATGCATAAGTGTATACATATGTATGCAAGCATTTATATAGATGTGTATTTTTTCTTCAAAAGTAACCTGGTTAATGTTTTTTATTGTATTTGTATTATGATGCAGATACTGCCCCTAAGAACAAGCCATTACATGAAAATAATTTCTTGTGTAATATGACATAGGCATAGGCAGCCTATTCCACCCTTCCCATAATAGTTTTCTAGGCAGGGAGCATGTCACAGGTTTTCTAAGACAGTCAGAGATGTGCCCAGAGATCTGCAACGTCTCAGTGTTTGTTGGAGCAGGGATGGTGAGTAACCACAGAGGGTATAATGGTAGTTCTAGTACAGCCTCATAAGGAGAGCATTGGAAATGTTCTGTGTACACTGTGCTTTGATCCAAACGTGGCTAAGGCAGAATTCAGAGGATGGGTGGAGGTAGACATGAAGAAGAATGAAGTATCTGGGGAATGCAGAAGAGGAGCAGAGGACTGGAAAGTGGTGAGAACAAGGAGGCTGCAGACAGGAGTACAAAATATAAGAGAACTTAGAGGAGAAAGGGAGGAATGTGCCAACAGGAGTGTAGGAGGGCTGGGCAGGGACCTTGGGGTTGTTTCATCCTGAGGAAGGTGCATTGTAAGCTGCACAAAGTAACTGCCAAGTTGGGCACATGTCTCAGGGTGCGTAACCAGCACCAACTAACAGTTTCACTGATGATGCTGCAACTGAAGCTGTGAGATCCAAAGGAGAAAGGTGGTGAGAAAGCCCTGTTGTATCACCCTTGTGTGTTCCAGGCTGATGAACTGTGATGCAGATCTGGACTGTGTCATGCCCATGTGAAGAGAGATAACTCCTTAATGAAATACATCTATTTCTCGAGAGGAAACCTGAAATTTGGTTTGCATTAAGTGCTGCACAAAGTGTTTTTGGCAAAGAAACAAGAATGCTGCTTCAGACTGAGGCTAAATGTGTAAGAACACCATCTCACCAAACAGATACGGGTCAAACTGGCACACACAAAAAAACGGTAAGTTCATTTATGTTAATGGATGAGGGTATTTTTATTTAAAGCAATATATAGCAGTTCAGAACTGATTCTTTATTTTGGGTCCAGGAGGATGTGATATTATTTATCTTGGCAAAACAGCTGCTACCTTTGTGCTTGTATTCAGGAAATAGATAACTTTAATGATTCGCAGCTCTTAACATTTATATACAAGAGCTATATCAAGCTCCCTGTGGCTGCAGCACTCACTCACATGTTGGGCTGAAGTCCCATACAGGATGCAAGAACATGTATGATAAATGCTGTTAAGATTCTGTTAAGTGCAGAACTCTTTTTCCTGCTGTGTGGGTGAAGTAGGAAAGGAAAGAGCTTTCCTATTATGCCATGAAAGTGCAGAATCACTTTTTGGCTGCAGCCCTAGAAATACTCCCTCACAGGAGAGGTAGAGCGCAGGATTATATGAGGTCATGCTTTCCTCTCCCTCACACCTACTTCATTCTGGTGTGCAAAGAACTGGTAAGAATAGAGCTCTGTATCAAAAGTCTGTAATGGGGAAGAGGAGGAAAGAGTGAAATAATATGGGAGAGGCAGAAGGAGGGTTTAGGATCCTTACCACCTTCCTCATGAAGGGAGTTCACATTAGTTCAGTCAGGCAGTCTGCTTCACGGTACTCTTGCAATTGTCCTTAGAGCCATAGGTTATTGGAAGTGCAGTGGCCGCGAATTTGGCTAGCTCAAATGCAAGCCTGTCTCTTAGTTTGATTTGCTATTGCCGGTGTTAATCGTCCAGCTACATTTTGTGAATGAAGCTGGTTGCCTCCCACTTGTTGCTTCTACACAGGACAGGAAAGCAAATGTATTACTTTTCCAGACGTGATGGCAGGAGTCCAAACATATCTAACAGAGGAAGGAAGCAATCTTATCAGCCTTTCTGGCCCATTGATAAAACCATAGGAGGAAATCATTCAGCTTTAAATGAGGAAAGGGAAGTCTTAGATAAAATTTAGAAGTTGCCTTGGGAGTTTTTCTGTCACATCAGTGAAAAAGTGGCATACAATTAACCAAGCATAGTCTGTATGAAGTGCTTTATATGTGATAGCAAAGCAGAACTATTTACAGTTTTGGACAAGCTTCTCTACAGTGAATCAGTTGACATTTTTTCTGGCCTGTCAGTTTGGTGATATCTCTTTCATCTAAGCTCTTCTTTATGGAAAAAAACTGCAGCAGCCACCCTGATAACATGATTTTTTGCTCCATTAATGTCATAGAATCTAATTTTTAGTCACCATTGCACAAAGAGTATTTTGGCATTGTGATCTTATATTTTATTTAAGAATATAATTATTTGTATTCAAAGCTAAACACAATTACTTGGTGTTTTGTATCTAAGCTGGTATCCCTGCTGGCAGTGTGACATACCATATAAAAATGCTAGTTCAAGATAGCAGGAGTTCATAGATCTCTGCAGTGTACCTTCCTTATTTTGCAAAATATCATGTTTCTTCTGGCAAAATAATCTTATCACACTGTGATTGCTGCGATAATGGAAAATAAACAATTTAATCAGTTGGGTTTAGCACTATTGGGATTGTTACAGTAGCTCCAAGAAGTTTGAGGAAAAAGGGACTCTTACATTGTTTCTTTGGGTCTACAGTGCAGTAATTTGAGGCACAGTAAATTAATGTCAGACTAAAGCTTGAGATAAAGAACAAAATATACATTCAGTTGAAACCAAAATATCACAGTATTTCAACTATGTGTGTAGGTAGGATTATAGCATGGGTTGTTTGATAAACAGATGTTATTTTTTAGATGTGAAGATCCTGGTTAATGCTGAATGCTTGTATCTTCCTGCTGAATTTATTATAATTAAGGATGCCCAGTATTTAGGCTTGCAATAATGGCATAAGAATAAAATTAACCTAAAACAAAACAGAATGCTCTACGAAGGCAGGATTTTCAATATATGGGTTATATGAGAGTTGAAAGTTTCTTTGTCTTTCTGTGCTGGTGGATGCAGTATGTTGCTTTCTAACTGCTGAGACAAACAAGGACGTGAGTAGGCAGATAATGCTGCAGTATATAAATTGTGAGTCTATGCATGCTTAAAATATGCAGAAAGCAATAATCAACAACACTGTACTCAATTTAGTGTTATCTTAAGAGTAAAACATTTTATTGGCTGTGAAAGCCAGAAGCATATTCTTGCCAAATTCTCTCAACTTGCAAACGTGATCATCTATCAAACTTTGCTTTGTTATTGCAGAAGATCTTGTATTTTAAATTTTATTTGAATGTATTTGGTCTCATCATTCTATTTTCAGTCTTATAATAGGTGACAACTGCAGTTACCATTAAGGTCAGAGAGTTTGAAGCATAATTTCCTTTTAGAAATTTTCTTGTTTTTCTCTGAAAAAATGAGCAGATTGTCTACATATACCTTGTATGCCAGATAGAGAATGGTCTGAGATTCCTTCCCTCCTGGAATTAATAGTGTAATGGGCACATGAAAAGTGCCCTGGCCAGTAGAGCATCTGCTGCTTTTCCACTTATGGTTTTTCTCTTCTAATCAGGTTAAAATAGAATTCTGGCTGTTCTACATACTTTATTGTTAGCTTATTTTAAAGCTGCTTGTTTTGTTATCGTGGACCCACTATGTGGTTGTCAAGCCTGATTTATCAGAGCTGTGTTCACTGTGACCTTTAAAGTACAGCATGTTACTGTAGCAAAGTCAGTTTTCCAGTAACAGAGAAATGAATCAGTTGACACCGCCATGGCCTTTTACAGCTTGAAGGATTTATGGGGTCATAAGTTCTCTTTATACAGTTCTTTGTACAGTCAGGCTGTGTGACCCAAGTCAAATCTCAAAATGTCTGTCTTCTGTCCTGTTCCTACCTGTTACAACATGAAGGATGATTTCTACGCAGCAGAGGTAGAAGTTTATCATTGAGCATCCACCAAAACAAAACCAAACCCCTAAGTTCTTACAGAATCAGCTGAACAGTTGTTTTCTGCCTGTCAAAATGTGATAGTCCTTGTTGCTGGTCATTTTTGAGGCAAAAGAGGTAGAAACCAAAATACTCAATCGTCCCATGCAGTCTCTGGTGTAGTCTGTTTAAAACAAGCTCTGCTGGAGTGACATGCCAGAGGCCTTGGTCCAGTCAAGTGACTTCTTCTGCTTCTAACAAGCTGCTCCAAAGTATTTGTAACTTTTTTTTTTTTTGCAAACACTCAGACTGCCTCCCGCTTCTGGTTGTCTGTAATTTAGGGCACGACACATCTGGGCAGTCTCTAAAGAAGCTCAAATGCATAATAGATGTAGTATAGAAGAGGTCTTCTAATTGTTTGTAGTTGTAACATTTTGTCATATACATGCATATGTATATGTCCTAATTATTCAGCTTTAATGCTGAACAGGCTATACCTTTAAAAAGAAGGGATTTTTCAAAATACTTTTTTGAAACCAAAACACAACACAAATTACACATTGAATTTCTGATTATATGATTTACCCTACACCGAAAAAAGAGATGAATTATATAACATGGAATTCCTGGTCACACTAATTCAGCTCATAGGAACATCCTGTTGTGTTCCAAATACGGTTTCCATGTTTTCATAATAGAGAGCAATAAACAAATGGCAGAGAGAACAAGACCTGTATGTTGGTGCAGTTGCCTGAAACCCTTAGAAATCAGTGTGTTGGAAGGTATTAAAATACAACTTCTCTCTGTGTTTTCTTTAAATTCTGAATCATTCCTTAAAATTAGATGACTTGTTTTACTTGTAGGTAATTCTGATGTTTCTCTGGAGTAACTTCATTGATAGTTACCCAGGGAGAAGTTAGAAGAGACCCATTCTGTGAATACTGAAAGCAACATAACATCTTTTTCTCTCTCTTTATACATACACATAACATCTCTTTATCTCCTGGAAATACTTAACCTCCAAAATACTTACCCAAAAGTGTAGCAGCCCCTCATTTCAGTTTGTTTAATTCCTGTGTGCACAGCCTGTTCCAGCCAGGATGTTTTCTTCAGGCTTAATAAAAAAGGTTATTTGGACAGGTGTAGCACAGGTTATAATCTTCAATTAGGTCAAATTGCAATTAAATCCAACAGTGAGAAATAGGTTAATTGCTTTAGACCAAATTTAACAAGACTTAGCCTTTATATAAAAACAGTTTTCTTACAGGAAAAAAATACCTTCTTTTAATCTAGGTGAAGGAGGAGAGAAGTTTTGCTTTGTTTTTAATATCACAATATGAAAACTTAGGTCTTTATAAAGAGAAATTCAAATGTTAAGTTGTTAAATAGTCAATATAAACCCTAGGTCAAACCTCACAAGGTATAACTTTTACAGCTAACAGAAGATTTCTCTCTGAGCCATTCTTAGGAGCAGCCCAGGTAACAGGTAACAGTCTTCTGCTCTCTCCCTTCAAGACTGTAATTTGAAAAAGTGACATTTATTTCACATTTTACTTGAGCTCACACTGTCTCACTGATGTTCTTTCACGAGTAGAACCAATGGACAACTCACTCTTTGCTTCTCTGCACTTTCTGTCTGACTGGGAAATGAGGAAGAGGAGTATGTCAGATAGTTCTTGCTCTGCCACGAATGTGGCTAAGCCACTGTAGGTCTCATTGTACCAGAGGGTTACTCCACAATAGTTCACGCTTTGTGGAATTTTTTTTTCACTAGGACTTTGACTCTTGGTAAGCAACTATGCCAGATCACACTCTCCAGGGCTTGTTATGTAGGCAATTTAATCTTTCATATAAGTCCTGAAATGAATTAAACTGTAAAAAAAGAAAAATAGCTTCTTAATAATCATGATAATTTCCTGTTGGACTTCATCTTACCGTTAACTGTCTCAGTTGTTTATAAAGCCTACTTGTTGGTTTTATTTGAGAGGAACCTGTGCTGCCTGTATATGTTACTAAGTGAAATAAAGGGAACAGGAAAAAGGCAAACATTTGATATATCTTCTTCTGGACTTGTACATAAGACATTTTATGATTAGTGTTTCCCAACTTATTGCTTCACCTCAATCATTACTGGAATAGTTCTGCATAAACATTGATGGGACATATGTTATAAAATATTTGCAGCTTCAGGATCTAAAGGGAGGGTCATGGTCTTGTGTTGATTTTATATCTGTTATATGAGAGAATGTGGCTCTCTTCTCTGAGAAAGCTAAAGCTTTGTTTCCCATCCAAGACTATATCTAAGTATCACAAAACATTTGTGATAACATATGAGATTAAGACCACATAAAAAAGGAAGGAGAATGAGAAAAGGTTGATGAGGGGAAGAAAGGGGTAGTTTGGTTCCTCTGGCATAGAATTACGTGTCTGGATTTTATCTAGCAAGCAGGTTTGACGTTTATACAGTGTTTATCTCAGTGTGGCATCAGAGATCTGGATTTTTGTCTGTGTGACTAGAGGAAAGTCACTTTGCCCCTCTGTGCCTCTATTTCCAGCATAATCTCTTTATTTGTCTTCATTTAGAATTTCAGTTATGTGGGGTTGCAAACTGTTTGTACAACCCCTAAGGCACAAATCTCAGATGCAGCTTCTGCTTATTGCTGAAATACAAATATTAGTATTTCTGTTGTGACTCTAAAAAAGCCATTTGATCACTTTGCTTTTATTTCCTCAAAGTTAAAATGGGACACTAACTCACAAGTGGCTTATGAGGATTAACTGATTAATGTTAATGAAGTATTTATCGTTCCCTCGAAAGCTTTTAAGGACAGCAAATATTGTTGAGGAGATGTCAAATGCACTGGTTGAATTTGACTGTTGTCAAATGCATTCCATTTGGTTTTCATTAAGTTACATATGCTGTATGATTGACTTTTAAAAAATGCCCTTTTGGTTGATCACAGAGAATAATCCATCTCATGGCAGAAGTTTAAGTGTAGTGGCTGGCTTTTTACACCTTGGTACAAGGGAAGTGGGAAGAGGCAGGGACTGTGCTTAGGTTTGCTTCAAGAATACCAGGAATTTTAATGATTTCCTGTGTCAAGTCTGAGGGCCCTCCTCTACCATTCAGGAGTGACACTGCATAAACAAGAGGAGAGTAACCTTGAAAGACTAGTGAGCTTTCGAAGAATTAAACCCAAACTAGTATGTGACTTTTTCCAGAGTATGCTGGACAAGCATAGCAGAAGGCTGTTCAAATTTCAGTGAAGAAACTTAAACAGTTCATATCAAATCCTACTCATTCTAGCAGTACAAGCTATTGAGAGCTGGGCTAGCAGTCTAGTGGTAATACACCAGCACAAATTCACAAGGAACCCTTCAGTCTTTTGTTCTCCCAGGTAACCAAGAATTAGGGAATCCTGCTACATAGGGTGTAAACAACAGGGAGAATTTCAGTGCAGGAAATTATATGGAAAGGCCAATACGAAAGGGTCAGAAAAGCCTGGTTTTCCCAGGAGTGCATGAAATAAAAAGTGAGAATGCATAAAGGGAGAACCTGCAAGCCTTTTAACACAGATGGAAGGTAAAAATCCTTTCTTCCAAAACATTTGTCCTCGGAGATGGTAATAAGCTCTGACTGTGGATAGAAAGCTTCCTCAGAGATGTTGGTGACTTAGTTGATAATGGGAGTGTATAAGTAAGAAAACAGCTAGATAGTTTTTAATTTTAAAAATTTTGGTTTTCATATTTTTACAAGATTTCAAGTCTGGCTGAAAAGCTATTATTTTTGTTACTGAAATTACTTAGCAAATTCATATGGCTGTATTGACTTCATATATGTATATACTTAGAAACAATAGCTTTTCAGTGATAGAGTACTCCACAAAGACTTTTAAAGTCAGAAGTGTTCCCTATTTGTTTCCAATTTGCATGGCAACAGGAGACTATCATGTTATTTTTATATTGCATGTGTATGCATATATGTGCATACAGGGAATTTAGAAATACAATAACCCTGGAGGGATGCTGAATATGTTTGGATTGAAGAAGAGAAAGAGACAGGCTGCCTGATAGCTGGAGAAACAGTTCATTTTATTCTGTGCAGGCAGGCAGGGAAGGGAGTGCAGCATAAGCAAGACATTTCATTTGTGGTTGAATCCACAGATGAGCTATTGTAGAAAGTATTCTCCAAAACATGCTTACATGAGAGATGGGGCACGTGGTACTGATTAGATTTAGTACCAGCAGGGCAGTTTTATTACACAGAAACATTACAGTTTGAAAGCTGCAAACGTGTTCCAGTGTCAGAAGGCTGTCCCTTTATTGTTAGGCTGCCTTAATGGGAATTACTGGAGCTCTGCACCTTCTTGGAAAGTGCTCAGCACCTTTTAGTTTTGGCCAGTGTTGTAGTTGGAAAGATTCAAAGCTAGAGATAATGTTTTCTTTTAATGGTCAAACATGCTGGAAAACAAAGGAGACAGCATGCCTCACATTCCACTGAAGTCAGTGGTTTCTGCCTCTTTTTGCTCTTCAGATCACTTCCAGTCCCCTTTGGCAGGAAAGGAAGAGTCTGTGTCTGAGTCTGCATTGCCTGCTTTCATACATGGGTGCTGAGCTCACACCCAGCAGACAGGAAGCGACGCACCCCTTGACTTACGTGCTGTTTCTGCTGTGTCCAGTCACTAAATGCCTTCTTGCCTTCTGGGTGATTGATAACTTTAGCTATAAGAGAAAAAGAAAACCAAATGTACAGCCTTTTAAAAAAAGAGGTCTTTTTCTAGTGTGTCACTGATTTGTTTTACACTCTTTTTGATGTAGCTGATACCTAGAAGTTTAGTTGGTGGAATGTTGAGTTGTATTTAGTCACAGAATGTAAAGGTCAGGAAAGATCTTTAGGATCATCAAGTCCAACTGTCAACCCAACACTACCATGTCACTAACCATGTCACAAAATGCCACATCTATATGCATGTCTTGAATGCCTCCAGGGACTAACTCCACTGCTTCCCTGGGCGGCCTGTGCCAATGGCTAACCACTCTTTCAGTGAAGAAATTTTTCCTAAACCTAAGCCTTCCTTGGCACAATTTGAGGTCATTTCCTCTTGTCCTATCCCTAGTTACCTGGGAGAAGATACCAACCTCCATCTTTCTCCAACCTCCTTTCTGTCAGTTAGAGAGAGCAAGAAGGTCTCCCCTGAGCCTCCTCCTCTCCAGACTAAACAACCCCAGTTCCCTCAGCTGCTCCTCACAAGACTTGTGCTCTAGACCCTTCACCAGCTTCGTTGCCCTTCTTTGGACATGCTCCAGCACCTCAGTGTCTTTCCTGTAGTAAGGAGCCCAAAACACCCACAATCCCTGGCTTAGTCAGATACACTGGATCTATAAAAACATGAGAAGGAAAAATTTTAAGCATTCATTTATCTGAAAATGTTAGTAATTAAATACAAGTTTGAGAAAGACAATGCCCAGAGGTTATACAGTATTGTTACACTCACAGCATCTTTGAGCCTTGATATAACAAGCAGCTTGAAAAAAGTTGAGTGCCATTCTTTGGAATTATTTTTCTGGTAGAAACAGGTTTACACAGCAATGATTGTAAAGTCAGTTTAAACAAATTGGGAAGGTTAAGAAAATATATTCATGTATGTTGGATTTAACCCAACATTTAAGCCTTTATTTGTCTGTTTTCTGCTTTTTACTTCCTCTCTTTTTCTAGGTTATAAATCAATGGAAGGCTATATTTCCAGGTCTAGACTTTGTTTCAGTGACTGTTTTTCCAAACCAGGGAATAGGAACAATAGTAAAAATACAACAATAAAAAGCACAGAAGGCTCTCTACTAAGCACATAATTATTCCTCCAGTGTCAGTAATTCCTGCTTGGATTCATGGCGACAAATGGAAGAATCTCAAACTAATTTAACCTCTTGACATAACTCTCTTTTAGGTTTCCCTTTGTCCTTAAATTGTTGTTCATGAGAGCATTCTGCAAGCTAGACACTACCAAATCAGCATTTCATATTTAACATTTTAGTTGTTTTCTAATTGTTTAGGTTTGCATATGTATTTAATTTGTTCATCTAACAAAAGTCAGGGTAACATGAACATATATGATTTAGCAAGTATGAAAGATTGTATTATAAAAAAACACAACTACTATGCTTGCTAGGAGGAAGTGCCAGGGGCCCTCCCAACATGAATTGTTAATTACTTTCCTCTTCAACTGCCATAAAGAACTCATTAAATATCAAATTATTTCCCTAAACAATGAGTAGCACTGGTTCCTCTTTGGCCTATGTGCTTATTTATTAAGAATTATAACTTCCTTAATTGATACACAGATTAAAAGGAAAAGGAAATCCAACAGTGAAGCTATTTTTGAGTCAGTTGTGGTCAAGGAAAACATAAAAAATATTATTTAATGATGAAAACATGATTTAGCTTTCAGGCCCCAAAATCTAAAAAGCAGCAGTATGAAACCTTTCCAAATGTCCTCATTTTTTTTCCTCCCCTTAGGCTGAGGCTGAGGCCATAGGAAACATCACCCTGATTTGTCTTTTGATTCTTAAAGTTCTAAATGTGTTACAACAGGACAGTCCAGTTACAGCTCTTCCTTCACTTGAATGAAACTGCTGCTGGAATAGCATTGTAGTATGCAAAAGCCTTTGTGTTTATGAATGAGAAGAAATTGGAAAAGATATTATCTGGGAAGGGAGGAGCAAAGATGACATTACAGAAAGCATTTCAAAAGATAAAATGTAGTCAGTGTATTTTGGGAAAATGCAGAAACTGAGAAGTCTCAGAAGTTAAACAAAAAAAAAAAACCAAAGTGGAAACTAACTAAATAAATCAGGAGAAATTTTAAACCTGTTCCATTAAAATATTTGTTGCTAAAGTGTACACCTGGAATGCCTAAAGAAGAGCATATCCTGACAGTGGAACAACTTAAACTGATTGAGGATTGGTAGGTGCAAAGCCTAGGTAAATTTAATGGGTCTGTCCCACATAGTGCCGACATCTTTATGTTCCACAAGAGCCAATGGGAACTGAAAGTTCTCAGTATTTCACAAAATCAAGCCCTTGAAAAGTTCAAGAGAAATAATGCACACTAGGAGAAAACCAAAAGCAAAACAACACAAAAATCAGTCTTGATAATAAAAGGATAGTGAGGCACAGTACAGTGATAAAACGTGCTGTGATGCTGCCTCCTGAGCAAAGGTGAAGGCAGCTGGAAGATTGTCAAGGCTGACTGCAGAGAGGGAGGAGCACATGCCATGAAAGGCTTGTAAGACAAAATATCTGCAATGTGAAAAGCAGAGCAAAGTCTGATACGTAGCTTGGTGCCACACAAATAAGGTGAGTAAAATACATACTGAGGGAATGTGAAGTGTTATAACGGCTTGGCCAGCACTAGGGTCGGCTAACAGACAGTAGAGATCACAGACAGACAGTAGAGATCACAGGGTGGCTTCAGACCCAACAGGATCCCGCAGAAATTAGTGGCAATGTTATTAATAACATGACTTCACATAATGAACCGCAGTAACAACTCATCAGTTAGTAATGCTTCTGGGGTTTCTCAGGTCTGACCCTTGCTGTGTTCTTGTACAACCCCAAACAGCAGCAGTCAACAGGAACTGCTAAATGGTAGTTACTCTTTTTAGCAGAACTTCTCTATATTTTAGTGATGAATGTGCATTCACTTCCCATGCAAAAGTTTATTAAAGGGGAAAATAACAAACCATGTGATCGTCAACATCCTCATTGCATACTAGACATGGTTCTGGCCACACCTCTGTTTTCCCTGGTCACACCAATTTTCTGGGTGTTGCTCTTGGGAAGTACAAAGACTGAATGCTTTGGTCACACAATAACAGAGTGCTCAGGACACTGTTACTATTTTGATTTCTGTTGCATGACTTTTATAGGTACATTCAGTAACTTGCAGTGTATTTTCTCACAGAACGTACAGCACAATCTGGACCTGATTTTCATGAGTGTTCATTGCTAGTAGACATGTTGTTATATTTTCCTATACTAACCTTTTTGGGGAGGGAAAAATAGATAACTGTTTGATACATACACAAGGAATGTTGGTCGGCAACCCAGACCCATGTAAGCCTACAAAATTCCTCTTGGTTTTATTGCTGGCATTGTCATTAACAGTGTTCTGTGCCTGTTATCTGGTCAGATGAATTCTTTTTCCGTTATTTCAAGACATTCCAGTACATTAAACTTAAAGTTGTCATAGATGTGTATGCAGTTTATAAAGTAACGTTACCATTAGCTCACCATTTCACTTTGCAGCAAGATATATCCTCCCTCCTAGTGCTCTGGCCTGCAATGTGACAAAGTCATGTACTCCTCCCAGTGATTTTCCCTCTGTAAAATCTATGACTGTGCTTTTCATAGTAATGGAATTACTGTGCTGAAACAGTGGTTGCTGATTTCTTCACATTTCTGCTGAGGATTAGTGTGAAAGGTTACTTAGGGTTAGGTGCTGTCTGACTTAGAGCAACTGAATCTGTACATAGTAGTTTGTCATCTACTTCATTTCAAAAGCATCCAAAAAGCCATTGCTATCTCTTTACAGTCTGGGCCTCTATTGCAATGTTTTGTCCCACTGATGATCTCAGCAGCCAGACTCCATACTAGCAAGCACTGCCAAGGGATGGAGTGTAGGAGCTTTTTCTTACTGATGCTGACAGCACCAAGACTGTGTTGCTTGTAGCTGCTCCTTCCCCTGTTTCTACTTGCTTGCTTTCCATATATCCCAAAGGTGTACCATGTAGCTCTTTACACTTCCCCAGCCATCCACGTGCCCAGGCATGCATGGTCATTTTTCATTTTCCCTAGTTCTCCTATTGCAGTGATCAATGAAGCCAGGAGCATGGTCAGGCATGGGTGGACTGCAACATCACCTTACCAACCTGCTGTCCTCAGGCCCAGAAATGAAGAGTTCAAGCACTGTGTATTCTCTTCCAGATGGAGAGAGCAAGCATTTTGTAGTTTTCTTCCTTCTGAAGATCTTACCTGGTTTATTGTCACATGGACATATCGACATGGCAGATCTTTGGAACAACCATTTCCATTTATAGCGTAGCAATGCTGTGTGTTCTGATCAAACCCCACAGCAGCCAGCAGTCAGCCATTGCCTCCTGAGAATCCTTATGGCTAAAAAGCCCTTGTCTGTCTCTTAAGGCAGTGTAACCAAATCATTTGGCTCCTAGGGTGTACCTCTGGGGAGCTGTGGCTGGGATCCTAACAAAGACATGATGAAAAGAAGGAAGAAATGTAAATGCAATGAAGATACATACCTGAATGAAGGGCGGTGAGGTGCTGAAGAGAGGGTTAAGTCATGAAATTTCCATGGGAAGGCAGGCTGAAAAGTACAAGGCACAAGAAGAGCACAAAAACTGAAGAAGAAAGTGGAAAGAATCAGTGAAGAGATGTACAACCCAGTTCTGGCAGGCAAACTATCAAGACAAGGGAACAACAATAGACAGAAGCAGATTACACCTCACTTTTTATACAGTGCTGCTGAGAGGTCTTTGCAAAGTGGAGAAGCTTGTATGCATATGTAGTGTTCTGGGTAACTGCTGGGAGGATTCCCTCCTGGAGCAGTGTGAGAAGGGTGTATCTCCTTTTTTGTATCACTTTCATCTGGAAAGGAACTTATGTTGCCATTCTGAAAGTGCCTCAAGAACTTAAATACCATAAAGTAAGTAGAAGCAATTGTGAGATGAGAGACAAATACGTGGGCAAGTTTCTTTGCAAATCACTGGTGTAGACATAGAAAGCAGGCTGGTCCTCATCATTAGTGCTATCATTTTCCTTCTGAGTTCATCACAAAACTTAATCATTGTACACAGGATACTAGCTGTAATCTTCATTAGGGAATTAAAAAAAATAGATTGTACTCCAGGAGCTAGTTTCCAAACTCAGTGAGTAATTGCTTTAATTTCAGGATTTACAGCAATGTAACTGCTCAGAATGTTTTCTCTCTTCATGTTTCCAAGTTGTGATGTCGATGCAAACTTCCATATATGGACTTATAAATACAAAAGCATATTTTATGAAGCAATGCAAATTAAGATTTTCTCCTGTTACACATGCCTATTTTGCAGGCTCTTTCACCCTCTCATCTGTTAGGAAGCAGCCACATTGCCTGAGTTTCCAGGGGCTGGTTGTCCACCAGTGCAAACAAGAGATAGGTGTCTGTTGGTTTGGCATAGCTGCCAGTGTTCTGGCAAGTAAACCTGTGCCATTTCAGGGCCCCTGAAATAACAGATGTCACATGTTGCCAGCTTGAGGATGCAGATACAGGCTGAAGTTCAAAACATGGCAAATTTATTATTATTCAAGGGGTTTTGTTATTCATAATTCTTTTTTGCAGCTAGAATTTTCCCAAAATAGCATATCCTTGTGTCCACAACTTTAGTCTAAAATGTATTAAAAAAGGAGTACACAGACTTGGGTTGAAAACATAACTAAAGTTATTTTGAAGTACCACCATCACATGACCACAAATAATCCACATGGTTTTTTATAGGACTAGTGAATTCTTCTTTAATAAAATGAATGGTGGGAGGGAGGCAGTCAGCAGAATTTGTTGCTTATGTAATACCAATTCAGAGCTTGACTTATGTCTGCATCCTAAAACATCATGCAGGAAGATAGAAGTGTCATTTGTGTTTACATTTTGTCTATAAACTTGCATTCTCAAATGAGTAGGCATTACATGCATCTACCTAAGCCTGAAATCCTCAATAATTTAATTTATTTTAAACTGTGCTACTGGTCCCTAAAATATCCACACCAGTTTACCAGTGTAACTCACTTGACTTTGTGTCTGTCACTGCAAATTTCACAGGAATTTGTCTGCAAGCTAATGTAGTCCATGCCAGACTTTTTAAAGCTTACTACCATTTTATACAAGCATCTTATTACTGTAAAGACTCCCAACAAGCTGCTCTAAGAAAACAGTTTAAAGTAACCTGAAACAGTTGACAGAACGTTGCTCTTCCTAAGATCTTATCCTCTAAACCTTCTTCCATGTAAACCAGCATGTTATCATCATAGTAAGTCTTCACTGGTTTATAGCTGAAGTTATAATTTCTCATTTCGTGCTTTAGGATTCTTGAATGTTTCTCACCTGCATATATGGTCTTAAAAGTCAGGTAGACTTGTAAAGCAGCTGACACAGATTTTTCAGATGGTACCTACACGCAGGTGGATGGCTGCAGGAGACATACTCTGACCATACAGAAATGGAGTTGAGGAAGCCCCATGCATTTTACTTCACAGACCCTTTTCAGTCTCCTTACCCTACTGTCTGATTTAGAATTGCCTTAGAATTTCTAGTCCAGCGTTTGTTTACAGCACTGTCTTCTTTTTCTTGATAGTTGTTCAAGGTTGGAAAGATCTTTCTAAAAATAAAAATTAGAGCACATCCCTTGTGCACATTTCTGTCTCCTTTCTCAAATGAGACCAACCAGAGAGCAACTGACACTGATACTCACAGCCTTGGTGGAATATAGAACATCGTTGAATACACCAGGGCACCGGTGTGTGCTGCTCCCGGTGCACAGTGATAAGAGAGCCGAGGTGAGCTGCTAGGCAGAGGTGTTCTTTGCAGACCGCTGTGTGATAGGAAAAATAAATGTACTCAGTGTGTGTAGAAGCCTTCAGAGATTGATAACAAGAGTCTCTTGGTTCTCAACAGTCTGCAGTGTCTGGGGCATCCAGTATAAAAACTGCCAAAATTCCCTTTCTGTATCAATCTGCCAGGCTATTGCATACTCCAGAGCCCATTTTCAATTACTATCATCATTCTGAATGTGAGTGTATTTTGTTCTTTTTCAGCAGCTGACCATGCTGAGATACATACCATCCCTGTCATTTTGCCTTCTTGTCTTTCTGCTTGAAACTGAAAAATAACTTAGAAACATTTCTTCTGATTCTATACTTAAGTACCACATAATCTTATTCCAAATGCCTGTGAATACAAAAATAATCCACTTTTTGAATATTTTCCTGTCCTTTTGCTTCAAGTGTATACGTGAGACACTCAAAGTTTTTTTCAGTGTTTGGAGATCCTTTATTACAATGTGATTTCCAGATTTCAGTAACAGTATTCTATTTTGTTTTCGTGGCTAGGATGTTAGACAGAGACCTTATATGCCACAAAGCTGTACCTCTGTGTGGGATGTGTGTGGCCTGTTTTAGGTAGCTTAAGAAAACATTTTAGTATTTAAGAACATTCCCCCATAACGTTCTTGAAAATATCTCACATTTTGTTCAATCTGCTGAATTCTGAAGGAAAAAAATACTCTACATTTGTCACACCTTTGCATAAATATTCTTCTTCCCTCTCCTTTTGCTCCTATCTCAAGAATGGATGTTTTAATAAGGAGCAGAAATCTCCAATAAAGACACAAGTATCATCTCTTTCTCCTTCTAGAGGAGCCAGTTTGGTTTTTTGCAGCATTTTACCAACCATCTACCAGCTTGCAAGAGATGCTCCAGTTAGACTCCATGGAGTTGCTGGTAGTTTTGCTCTCCCCAGTTATAGAGTATTCTGCTTAGATGTAAGTTATTTATATTACTGTTAATTACTATTACTAATTTTGCAGAGGTATGCAGTTGGTGTTGGGAAGCCTGACTACTTGGCTGAGCTGTGGTTTCCTGTGGTAGATGTAGTTTGTAAGAACAACTTCAGATAAAGTTTTTTCTCAGTGCTCTAAGCTTTTTTAGCTCTTATCAGTGTCCCAGCACAGTCTGAAAAGTTTTACAAGCTTTGCAAAACAATCTTTCAGGTCCCTAGCTAGGAGAATAAAAGTGCTCTAAGTTTTGGAAGTTCTAGGACAATAAATTCTGGATCTTGTTTCATCATGTTTTGGTACATTAAAAATGAATGCCCAGACAGCTGAAAGCCACACTTCTATCCACGACTAAATATGGATGTGTGACTAGAGCAGTAAACATTTACAAACTATCTTCCAGTTTTTCATTCCTTCATTGGTAGAAAGTAAATATATTGCACCAAATTTTGTCCTTTAGACTTTACTCTGATGTGTGATGACTAAATGTTACCCTGATGTTTGACCTCGGTCACAGACCATTATACTGCTTGGTAGTCTAAGAATGTTTAGCCTGTGCTTGACCTCAGAAATCGTTAGTGGAGTGTGGAAATAGGCCGTGCTGTCATCTCCAGAGCGTGGTGTGGACAGGACTGCTGCGGGCTGTGGCGCAGGTGCCACCTCTCGGTGAGAAGAGGAACAATTGTGTCCGCGAAAATTTTCTTGGTCTGTCCGTCTCTGTTTGTCTTTTCTGTATTCACTGAATGTAAAGATCAGCGTCAGTCAGCCTACGTTCAGTAAAATGCTTATCCTTCTTTAACTAAATGATAGATACATAAGCATCTACTGTTTATTTGTGACCACGTTCCTTTACACCATACGTTCCCCTTTAACCTTCACCTTAGTGGTGTTTAATCAGATCCTATTTTTGGGTGAGTAACATTTTGGCTGACTACATTGTGGGTGACTTCTTATGATAAGTCCACGTTGTTGATCCAGAAAAAGGAAAGTTAAAAATGTAAAAATGTCTATGTAGTATTCTTTGATCTCTAGCATAGTCTAAAGCACCTTTAGCATAATCCAAAACAGTAAGCAGATCTGTTAGGAGGCATCAGTGAGCCCTGGATGCATACAGCAGAGAGGAAAACAGGTCATTGTCAAGGACAAGGCTCTTCTGCTTGTGTAGCACACACTGTCTGCCCTAGCGTTCCATAAATCACACATGCTTCTAGTAGTGCATGCTGGTAGTGGAAAGGTTTTGTGAAGAGAGCTTTTGTGTTTGTTGATTTGTTGTGAACAGTTTAGGTTAACATGCTGAATATTTTAATTCATGCCATATTCTTCCACGCCACAAACAGTGCTTACAAAGAAGTAATTAGGTGGATAATTGTCTGGCAGGTACTACCTCTGATAACTAGATTTCCCATCCATTATGTGCTTTACTGATTCTATTACTACCCATTGGAATATACATTAAATGCAATTTTTCCAGGATCCATCTTAATCTACTCTTTTCATTACCTTCACTCCTGGTGCTTCTCTCTTACAAGTTCATAAGACATCTATTTTGAGGGGTAGACTTCTTTCAGTTCTTCAGAGATATTACGTGTCTTGGAAGTTTTTCAGGTCTACTTCTCCATTTCTAAACATTCTCCTATCACATAATGTTGGTTCATTTCCTGTTGAATATCTTCTTTGCAGGAAATAACACCATAAGTCCTCTCTGTTGCTCAACCTTGTAATAACATGCTGCTTCATTCATCTAATAATCAAATTCCACTGCTTCATGCAAAACATTCCATAATGACATTTCTGATAAACATATTTGCTCTTTCCCTCCAGCGATAGCTCTCTAAAGTGACTCCCCAGCCCTGTCTGTTGTAACATCTTTCATACTTTCCATGATCTGGAATTTCCCTCTTCCTTCTCCCCATAGTTTTTATTAAATATATTTGTTAGTCCTGTGTTCTTAGCCTGGCTATCTTGACTAGATCCTTCCATCTTCTCTGCCACGTTGCTTGATCTGCTAAACATTACTTTCTACCCTTGCTTACCTGAGTGTCCTTAGCTCAAAGTGAACCACCTCGAACTTGACCTTTTGGGAGATGCTACAGGACCTGTAATTTTGACTACAGTTGCACAGCTGCACAAAATCCCATTTGGGAACCCTGCACATTATGTAAGAAAAAAATGCTAAAAACCTAAGGACAGGAACAAGATGTAGCATTTTCCAGTATTTCAAACCCCATAGAGAATCACTGATGATAAATTTCACAAGCAATTTTGCATGTCAGACAATAAACTGTGGATCAAAGATGTGTTGCTCCACATGGAATATGTATGACAGCTGGTGGGCCAGGTGCTTCGCTCTGGAGTAACTCGACAGAGCATTGGTGTGTTGGTTTATTCTTGGCTGGTTTGATGGCACCTATGAGTTTCTTGGATGTTATGCTCTCAGTCTTTTAAGAAACTATTTTTTGCACAATGGTGTACTAATGTATTGAAATTTAAATAATAGAGAGAGGTTCTACAGTGATTATTAACAGATAAGAATTGAGGGATAGAGCCTATTATAATTCTATGAGCATATTCACCTTGATTTTATAAAACATAATTACAGGAGATGCTATTTTTTTCTGGACTTTGTCTTTTAGATATTCTTAAGTTATTCAGGAGCAGAGAGACTATTTTACAGATGGGTTATCTGTATCTTCATTTTCTTGATTGGTACACTGTGCCAGGGGATACAATGGCTGAACCTTTACTGAAGAAATTGTCTACTTTCTGAGAACTGAACTAGGATCAATAGTAAATGCCCTTTAGGTCCTTGAGTAAGTTGGATGGATTTGACTGGAGGTTAAATGTGTGAGGTTCTACAGCCTATTGCCAGTACCCTGAAATTTGTGTCTGGGCTTGCTCTTAAGCTCTTCTTCTCATCATTGGGACCAAACATGACTATTTTAATGGATAGTCCTTAAAATGGTTAGAGAGAGGGGGCAGTCACAATCATGTCTTACATTTTACGTTTGGTCTGGCTGAGGGCTGAGAATATTTGGCAGAAAGAAGAGTAGGTGGTATCCTGCATGCAAGTCTTCACTAGCAAAGATGGCAGATTGTTTTGTCACTGGGGACCACAGATGAACAGCAGCATTTATGTGGCATTGTCATCTGACAGTTCCAAAATCTCCATGGCTGTCCCACACCTACATTGGCAACTTCAAAGGAAGCATAGAGCAGGGGTTACTTTCCCAGTACCCTACCAAGGTTAAAGAATTTGCATGCAAAGAAACTCATATGTAACATATTGAGATTGTCAGTTTGGAAAAAGGTTTACTTTCTCCTCAATAAATATAGGCAGTTAAGTTATTAATGGGCTTTCGTGCCAGGGAGCAAATTGTTATTGCAACCACAGAGAACTAGACCACAGGCCAGAAGCGTGACAGTGATTTTGTGGAACCAAGACATTCACTGGAAGTGCTTCTGCATGTTCTATGTCTCACTTCAGTAAATTTTATTGGAGAGTATATTTATAGTATGAAGGAAAGCAGATATGAGAATCAGCTCCAGTTCCTCTTCATTACTGACTACTCTTCCTGTTAAAAGGCTTGTGAATAGGAAACTTCTCTTGTTGTTGAAGCAGCAGTCTTTATCTTTGTTTCACTGACATGTTTAATGTCTCCTTGAGTCATATAGAGGTACAAAATAGCACAGCCTCTGATGCTTAAAGTCATCCTTTGTGCTCTGAGCTGGTCTCCTGTTGTTTCAATCTCAGTATGTATGTACTAGGCTAGAAAAAAGAGAGGGAGAAAAACTGCTTGTGAAAAACAAACAGAAAAATTCCAAATATTCAAATCTGTCCAAATTGATATACTTGGAGGAAACCTAAAACACAGTTCCAGCTGACAGCTGCTGTAGGACTCAGGGGGCAACTCACACCTGCTTTGTGAGTTCTCCCAAAATGACATTAGTTACTTTTATTTTTATTTCAGGAAGGTGATAAATAATGTAATAAAAGCAACAATATGTTGACATTGTAACTGAGGGAATATCCTGCCCAAAATCCTAGAGCTATTTTAAGTTGCAGTACGTTTGGTACCTAAACTGCTTGATATGTATTTGTCTTTAATTTGAAATTGCTCTGATGACTATTGTTTGGTTTCATCTGAAACACAAGCATCCGTTACAAAATATTGATTTTTGCATCACCTTTTAGCCAAATAGGTTAACTGAATGGTGTTTGGGGAAATTAATTAAGATGCAGTCTCTGTCTAATATTTGTCATAGAAGAGACACTTGTCTAAGTATTTTAGTAACATCAGGTTGCCTTCCAATTGTCTTTCTTCAAATATTCGTGAAGTAAAAGGTATCTGAGTCAATGTTTTGGGGTGGTAGTGCTACTCTTGTGTTGTATGTCTCTTCAGTGGATTGATTCTTCCAGTTGTCATTATTGTGCTGTAGTTAAGTAGGTAGTTCCAGGGATTCTTAAAGCCCATTTCTCTTTTAAAAACTCACTACAATGCTGCTGCCATTTCTACTGCCTGCTTGGTGTTCACAGTTTTCCCAGCTTGACTGTAAACCTCTGCAGTCTGTTTTTTGTTGGTGGTGGTTTTTGTTTGTTTTTTATTTTACTTGAATGGTGTGCTTCCACAGCTGCTGTAAGCTGACCTAAGTGCCTGCTGCTGCCAGAACGGCAGTCCTGCCCCAAGTGTATGCTTCCATACCTTCCTTGTGCCAGCAGAGATGAGGGAAACGAACTGAAAATCAACCCAACAACAGCATGATTTTCAGCCACATCAGTTCTGTGATCAGTCTCAGCAAATACCTACACAAATACAGGCAGGAAGGAAGTGGTGGGAATGCACAACTGGAGATAGTATGGGAGAAAAAACAGGGCCACAGTGTTTTGACAATGAGTTGTATACTTGTCAAATTCAAGTGGCAGCCACAAAAAATGCAAGTGACAAAACTCTACTTCCAGCTGGAAGTAGATTTCTTCACTGGAAAATTAATCCTTAAATGGTCACAGGTACACCTGGCCTGGAGAAATATTACTTAGCATTGGATTGTTGTTAAGTCATCCCACTAACCAGTTAATCGTTGTGGCCTACCTACCTATGCCCAGCATTGATGTTGGAGCCAAATGTAAATTGAGCTCAGAATATGCTACAAGCTGACCTGAACTAACAATTTCAGACAGCATATAAACCATAATTCTAGCCCTGAAGGCATTTCTCATCTGAGTGAGCTTTGCTCAGTAGGTCTATTAAATCTGTAACATGGAGTGGTTAGTGCTCCATCTATAGCTGATCCAAAAATTACTTACAAAAATTTTATTTTTAATGAAAATTAATTTTAAACAAAGTTAGACTATTCTCAAAAGATGTGTGTAATGCAAAGTATTGTGGTGTTCCATACTTCAGGTATCTTGATAATAGCTACTTGTAATATTTTTGGATTTTTTGTAAAAGACACAGCTGGGAGCAGATACTGCACTGCTAAGTGACCTTCTAGCCTAAAATTTCAGTCTACAATTTTGAGATAAAAGGACAAATGCAAACAGAACTACCTTACAGGCCTTAAAGGTGAGACAATAGGCTTCCTCCCTCTAGTATAGAAATATGTCTGTGTGCACATATACATATACACACTTCAGCCATCAGCATGCTACATTTAACTGTCGTGGAGTCCACTGTAATACCAATATGTTTACTTAGATTTTGCTTGCATGTGGTCACATTTTCGTAAGAGCTCAAGTATTGTTTCACATAATTAAAAAATTTTCTTAACTAGAAGTTATGGTGATTGAACTGACCTGTTCTGAAAATGTATCCCCACTGTGGGAATACTTTGACATGGATTAAAGTAGAACAGCTATTTGTACTTGATCTCACCAATCCCAGGGTGTGAGCGGAACAGTTACCACTTCAATATAGAGCAAGTGCTGGTTTTCTTTAGAAAACAAGAGGGGCATTTGTCACGATCAGAGTCATTACATTCCCCCAGTTCTGGTACCACAGGAATTTGGGGGGGAGTGATACATAGTCCAGAGTCCTCGTGGGACTGTGACAAACACAAGTTCTGCCTGGGTTTATCCAGAGTAGTATGCCCTTTATGTTGAGAATGAACCGGCTGAACCAGACCTCCTTAAATTCATGGTAGTTTAGTAAATCCAAACTCCAGCTTTAGCAGTATTTTTGTATCCAGCATATAGGTCAAGGTGTGAATGTGCTGAGCATTAAAATCAACAGATCAAATCTTTGAGTACCCTTTCAGCCCTTGCTCAGGCAAAATCCTCAAAGACTGAGTCATGGTCCTACTTCATAGGCATCACATTAATCAGAACCTGTCTCGATTGGGCTAGTGGCAGCTGCTTTATGTAAAACTGCTTCCAAGTGTGATAATTCTAGAACCATGGCTTAGCAAAATCTGAAAATTTAAGGAATTCACATAGTGGAGGAAGAACTGTTCACTAGCAAGGCTTGTTACCTCCATGATTCTTGTCAGGTCCTGCCCTGCCAGCACAGCAAACAGGGACCTCAGCTGCCAAGAGCAACAGCAGCCTCGGGGAGGAAAGGTACACGTAGGAAAAGCACAGAGATATCTAAAGTGGGTGTAAAATCAGGGCGCAGTGCTTATGCACTGACCTATTTTACATCCACGGTCTTCTGGACCCAGGGTGTGGTACCTGTGACCATGTTCTCTGTTGTAGCAAGTTGCGCTTGGGCTGTCAGGCAAGTAGCTAAGCACATAACATTTACACAGCTCTGGAAGATGTTGAAGTACCCAGACTTGCAGGTCTTTATTATTAAGTCACATAGCTGGAAGATGCTGCAGAGAGCCCATCTGGCTTATATTGGATATTAGGAAGAATTTAATCACTGGAAGAGCTGTTAGACATTGGAATAGGCTGCCCAGGGAAGTGGTGGACTCACTGTCCCTGACAGTGTTTGAAAACAGATACGGTACTTAGGGACATGGTTTAGCAGCACGGTGGTGATAGGTTGATGGTTGCACTTGATGATCTTAAAAGGTCACAGAATCTCTTCCAACCTTAATGATTCTGCGATGTCCTTGTCCTTCTTCTTGGACAAGGTCAATGCTGGTTCAGTACGCTAAGATTACCGGTACAAAAGCATTAGAAGTTCACCGCACGAATCGCAACTGAGTGCCTCCGAAGAACCATTTAAGTGCTGTTATGCTCCAGGCTGTTCTGTCCCTCAGCCACTGTCAAGACCTTCACAGCGACCACACAACTAGTTTCAGAAGCACGAGGGAAGAGCGCCATGCTCCTGTCGCTCTCTGTAGCCTGTTTCCAGACAGGCGGACGCGGGCAGTGCCTCCTCCACCGGCCTGTCACCGACAGCGGGCACTCATTCACCGGCCACTGCCGGTCTCCGCGGTACGAACAGCACAGACCAACACCTTTGCTTTTTTTAACTTGCGCCGAGTCCTGCTTTTGCTCAGACAGTGAACTCCAGAGACTAAAATGACTTTGCTCGCACCCTGAACTGATCTAACACGCTTGAGGCTGGTTTTCCCCATTCCAGGCGGATCTCCCTGTCTCGGCCGCTGCACGGCGGCGGAAGCCTTTCTGCAGGGCGCTGCGCGCGGCAGGAAGCGGCAGGCTCGAGTGCGGCACACATCCGGCGCGATCCCGCCTCCGGCCCCGCCGCTCGCGCGCCTCGCCTTCCTCCCCATGGCCGCCTCCGTGGTGAGTTCGCGCTTTGCCAGCCCGGGCCGGGTCGGTGAGGGCTGGGGTCGGGGCCGCGGTTCGGAGGCTGCGGGGAAGCGCGGCCTCGTCGAGTCGCGGCGCGGAGGGAAGCGCGGGGTTCTCCGCTCCCGGGCCGTGTCCCGGCTCCAGTGATGGGTGGGAGCGGGGAGTGAGGGGAGCGCCTCAGTGCAGGGGTGTGTGTATGGCTCCTCCCGACGGGTTCCTGAGCCCCTGGCCGCCCCTGGGGCACAGGCGGTGTCCGTACGCCTTGGGCGGGTTTCTCCCCAGGCCGCTCCCTTCTCACTACTAGCGTCCGCAGCATTCTTGTAGAGAGGCCTGAGGCCAGGCAGTGAGCGGCTTGTGCAGCACCGTCTGTACAGAGACCCTCTCTAGGGACCCTGTAGATTGGCTAACTTCTTGGATTTGTCGTCAGAGTCTCTAAGGGGGTTTTTGTTGGTTGTGTTTTTTTAAGTATGACTTTCTTGTTAAATACTACGAAGAAAGATTCCTGGGTGAGGTGGCTAGGCAATAGAACTTTAAGAAACTGGGAAATCCACACCCTCTGAAATGTTCAAAATATGATTGGAGGTGGGACTTTGAGCAGTAAGATCTGAATGAAGTTATATCAGGGTTTGAAGTTGGCTTTGCTTTGAGCAGGGTTTTGGGCCAGGTGACCTCCAGAAGTTTCTTCTAACCGAAGTTGTTCTCAGAAACTAAAAACATAGAATCATAGAATTGTCAGAGTAGGAAGGGACCTTAAAGATCATCTAGTTCCAATCCCCCTGCCTGGTAGGGACACCTTCCACTAGATTAGGTTGTCCAGAGCCCCATCCAGCCTTGCCTTATAAACTTACAGGGACGGGGCTTCCGCAGCCTCTCTAGGCAACCTGTTCCAGTGTCTCATCACAGTAACAGTGAAGAATTTCCTCCTAATATCCAATCTAAATCTACCCTGCTCCAGTTTATATCCATTCTCCCTAGCCCTATCACTACCTAACATCCTGAAAAGTTCCTCACCAGCTTTCTTGTAGGCCTCCTTCAGATACTGGAAGGCCACAGTAAGGTCTCCTTGGAGACTTCGCTTCAGAGAGTATAACCCCAACTCTCTCAGTATGTCCTCTTAGGAGAGGTGCTCCAGTCCTCTGATCATTCTCATGATATATTCCATATATCATATAACATATTTCAGGCTATGGTAAAGAACTGGTCTAGAGTATCAAAAATAACAAAGCTTATTTTCCATGTGACTTACCTTGCAGGTACCAGTCTCTTGTTGTTTCTCTAATGCTCTCCCTCACACCTGTTCTGTCTGTTTGGCATCTAACTGCCAGTATGTTTGCCTGCTGAATAGAAAGTGTATGCGTGCAAATGTGTGCTGGTTGAAGGTAGCAGCCATGTACTCTAAATAGCAGGCTGAGCTGTAGTTACTGTTCCCTTCATGGGAGGTCTCTTTCTCTTTGTCTCCTGCTCCCAGAGTTTCTCATGCCACTTGCTGGAATACAGTGTCTTATTTGAGATTTGTTTTGTCATATTTATCATAGGACGGTGAAGAGCAACCTCTCATCCTTACAGATCAAAAGAGTAGGATGTAGTAGCATGAGAGTATTTGGTTTTGTGGCGTGAGGAAGGATTATTTGATAGGTAGGTGGGTATGAAGGTTTCTCTGAATAGGAGTGTTTCTTGTAATACTGGAGGGATTCACGTTCATTCTGGTGTATATTCACTAAAGACTGCCAAGAACATGTAAGTAGTTAAATTGTGATTGAGTTGCAAATACTAAATACTGAGAACATAATGCTGAAATAGAATAATGATAAATGATAGTATTTTTAAACAAAAAGTTTTAACAGACACAAATGCGGTTTTATAGACAGGAGATCTAGAAATACTGTTTTCCAAGATGTCACAGTCTGTAAGAGGTCAATGGCCAAAGAGCTAAACAAACTGAACAGATAATCAAATGAGATCACAGTGCAGTGATGTGACAACAAAGATGTTACCTTTGGATGCATAGAAGTAGACAAATGTAAGGGAAGTGGTGAGCTAAGAGGAGCAGCGTTTGCTATTTACCTGTGGATATAGCACTAGAGTAATTGATACTGGAATCTGTCCAGCACGTGTGCACGTGCTCTCTTATTTTTCTATCTAGATATCCAATTATACATAGTCTTACATTTTATATATGTATATATGAAGGCATTGTAACAAACGATACTACAGTGGCAGCATGATGGGATTCTTGCTAATTTTTAGAAATAGGTTGAATAAATCCTGTTCCTGTGCAGCCATCAAAGCAAAAGACATAACTGAATACTTCATAGTCACACCACTTGCAGCTAGCTGTAGCCCATTTTTCGATGTAAATATTTCCAATTTAAATACAACAAATATATCAGCATTCAAAATGAAGCCTAAAACTGTCACCTTGCTAAAAGCTGGTACCTCCTGCAAGTAGAAAAGGAGTTTGGCATCAATTTCAATGTTGTTTGACATCATCTTTCAGTGAAAATGGAGAAGACCAATCAAAGTGACTTTCTGGAGAAATTGTCTAGATGACTAGATTGCATAAAATTGCCAGACTTGAGTAATGTAGATGATTTTTTTTTCTCTCTAGGATTTCAAAACCTATGTGGACCAAGCTTGTAGAGCTGCAGATGAATTTGTCAACATTTATTATGAGACAATGGATAAGAGAAGAAGGGTAAGTAGATATTTTGACAATAGTTAGGACTGTTTTCTGCATGTTTTGCTTGGTTTTTTTAACTAGCATTACATTTGAAAGGATCTGACAGTTGATTACGGTATACTGTATTGGCCAGGTTGAGATCTCTGTTCCTCTTAGACTGCCCTGTAGAGGATTTTATTTTCCTGTGCAGCATTGTTGTAAAAGGAGCCCTGTTAGAAACTGCCTTAGTCTTCATGAGGTTCTGGTCTGCTGCTGCAGGTGACTGTCCTTTTTAGGTTTCACTGTCCTTGGTCTTGTTCACTTTTTTTTTTTAACCTGAAATTATACTTTTCAGACATAATTTATGTTGCACACACACACTCAAAAAAAAAAAAAAAGCAGTGATGAATTATTGTGGGAAGGTAGCACTACCCTTTTGTTAACAAGTAGTTCAGTTCCACCACTAGCTTTGTTAAAGGAATCTCATCTGTATTTAAACTTGGGGGCATATGAGTAACCGTGCAACTTATAAAGGAGAATATGCTCCAGTTAGTTTTAATTGTTGGTCAGGAGCACTAGCTGTTAAAAGGAGCTAATATTTCAGAAGTGAACTTTTATGTATTGAAGTAACAGGAAAAAATCAGTAATTTACAACATAAAGATTCAACAACTATTGCTTTTGTGTTGTCCATTGTATGTGTTTGCACATTTCCCTCAAATACATCTTTTCCTAACCGCTCAGGCTTTAACAAGACTTTATCTGGACAAAGCGACGTTAGTTTGGAATGGTAATGCAGTGTCTGGGCAAGAAGAACTGAACAAATTCTTTGAAATGTTGCCGTCTAGTGAATTCCAGGTTAATGTGTTGGACTGCCAGCCCGTTCACGGTAAGGCTGTCTTACAGTTTACTTATTTTTCATTCTTTTTATAACTGTTGGAAGTGAACTGACATTATAATAGTGCTTTAATAGTTCTTTTGGAACACACTTAGAGAAAATACTGGGGGTTGAAATGTCAAGTTGTGGATGAATAACGCACAAATCAACAGATGCAGCAGCTCCACACTTTTTCTCATGTCTGAGAATTATTTTAAGGACTTTTTGTTAAGATTATATTCAGTTGTGATGTATTTTCATGTATTCGAGTCTGGCTTACCAGGTTGTGTTGTCCTTGACAATGTCTAAGAGTCAAGAGACCTCTGCTGTAGCCTCTGATACTGACCTGCAGTATAACGTGGAACAAACCGTTAACCTGTGTGTACTTTGATCTCTTTACATCTAGAAAAGTTTCTTTAGTTGTAAAGTTCTTTAGATTTCTGCTTAACAACAGCTAAAGAAAGGCTTACTAACTGAGATGTTAATCAATTACTTCTAATGGATATTTTGGGAATACAAGTAAGGAAAAAGCCTGTGGTTCAGCATGCTTGCTTTGCTCTGCTGTGAAAAAAATATAATCTCTAATAGTGGGAAAACAAGTGTATGCAACTTACTAAATATATATTTGTATATGTGAAATAACGAGAGCTTATTCTAAGCAAAAACTCAGGTGTCTGTTAAGCGCTCTAAAATCAACATGAGCTGGAAGTAGAAAAGCCATTAAAAAGCAGTGTTGGTGAGCGAGTACGCTGTTGTCTGTATAGAAATGATGCAACAAAACTGTACTTGTCATGAATGTGTAACCGGTTGTTAGCCTATGACTAGTCTAACCAGAATTGAATGACACTGGTATGTACAGTTTGTACTTCTTTACCTGCTAGTCTTTGTTTGAGTTGTTCTCTTTATACTACTTCTCCTTGTGAAGAGCAAGCTACGCAAGGCCAGACGACAGTCCTCGTGGTGACAAGTGGGACAGTAAAATTTGATGGCGACAAGCAGCGCTACTTCAATCAGAACTTCTTGCTGACAGCGCAAGCCACACCTACCAACACGTTGTGGAAGATCGCCAGTGACTGTTTCCGCTTTCAGGACTGGACCAGTTAGTGAGGATTGGCTGCAGGAAGTGACCTCTCTCATTAGACACCTTGAAGTTAGCTGTATGGACAGCCCTTCACGCACGGGGAACGCTCGCTCTTCCTGCCACATCTGCCATTATGGAAGTTCTGCAGAGGTTTCAGGGTTGATCCCGATGGCCAAGGGTTTAGTAGTAAAGAGTCTTACAATGTGAGAGGTTGCTCATGTTAGTTGAACCTAATAAAATGCTAAAGGCAGCGAGCTGTGTTGGAATCATTCCTAAAATGCCTTACATGCAGCTATGCTGCCACTTCCAGACTTCTTGGATGGAATGCTGAATGCTGAAACTCTCTATTTGAACACAAAATCCTCAATGTACAGTTCTGACCAAACGTGATTGTTTTTCAACTTGAAAAGACCTTGTTTTTAGAGGAGCATCTTCCCTCTTTTGAAGAAGATGCTTGTGGCACTAGGTAGAATTCTCGAAGCTTACCTTCTCTTCGTTGTAAGAGGCTAGGAAGGCTTTACAATGTTTGCAAAAGTAGCAAATATAGCTCCTGAGTGTGTAGTCTCAAATACAGATTTGGTCCTTTCTTTGACATTAAAGGACTATGTCTCAACAGCTTTCCTTTTGGCTGAAGCTTCTCTGACTTTGGTTGTAGTTAATTTACATTGATTTGTATGTAGGGCATGCCGAATGATTCGGAGCTCCTATGCCAGCAACTGTTGTCATATGCATGTGGAAGGCTTCAAACTGATTCTTTTTCTTTTGAAGTCTTCCAGTGTAAAAATAGGTCAGTTACAAAATTTCTGTTTGCTTTACCTGTTGATTTTTGTTGTTATGAAGTTTTGGACTATTTTTCTCATACTCAGTCTGCAAGTTTTGAATCCCTGTTGTCTTTTCATGAAACATTGTTTGTAAGAAGGTGGCACTGAAAGTGTGTATTACTGTGAAGCCTTCAATTTTTCTCTTCAGTACTATTGTTCAGAACAGGTGCTTTGAGTATTTTCAACTTAGAACACAAACGCTATCTTCCTTTCATGCAGATTTTTAACCATAGTTTTCCTGTTATTTTTAAATATTACCTTTAATTATTCATTCTGTGTTTTTTTTGTGTGTCTTGCTTTAAATTTTCAGTTCAAAGCTTTCAACTGCTTTAAAATAGTTTTCTAGACTGCAGGTTAAGACTGTCCGTCTTAACTTGGGAACTTAAGAGTAAATCTGAGTATCAGCAGATACTGGTACATTTCTATTTTAAGCTGAGTAAATAAAGTCAAAATGTAGTGATATGTGAGAGTACACTTGGTTGTAACTGAAAATACATGAGGGGGTCTTGTGACTGTGAGCTTAACACATGTTGCAGTGACAGCAGCAACCTGAAAACAAAAGCAGTTACAACTGCAGCTCACTTGGTTTTATGACTTAAATCGGGAAAACTGTGAAAACGAGCAATATCTTGACTTGTGTTAAACAAAACATCTGTAGTTTTCAGGATAATCCCACAGATAACTGGGATGGTTAGGTGAAATGAGTGGGTTTATTTCCTTTTAAGGCACTCTAGTTTTTATTTAAAAAAATAAGCCTGTCTCTGTTCAGAAGCTGTGTTCCGAACTCTTGTGTAACTGTTTTTCAACCAGAAGGATATGAATTCCTGCAAAACGGTGTAAGTCTGGAGTTTTTGAAACCTGTAAATACTGTAAATAGAGTGTTATTTCTGTATGTAGTGACGAAAGAAGCGATCTATTTAATTACTGTTTGTTCTTAACAGAATATGCGAGATTCATATATTTGTATTTCTTCTACAAGTATGAAAAGAAAGCTCTAAATTTGCCTGTTACTGATACAGCATTGTTGGAGTGGGACACTGGCCTGATGTGCTTTTCTGGGGTTTTAATTTGCTGTTGATGAAGTAGCCTTAAGATCTGCTTTGCATACACAAAAGGGGTTTTGACTTTTGAAATCTAGTGATGGGTGCAGCTGAAGTGTTTGCTTGTTGAATTTTGAAGGCAGTCACCAGAACACACTCTTATATCTGTACCTGTTAAGCTTGTCCTGGGAATAAATACTTACTGGATATTTTTATTCAAATTTTAGTTTGTATGGTAGTTCTTAAGCTTTTTCTTGGCAGACTGGGAGATACAGAATATATGAGGCAATGTTTCAGTTAAATGTTATTCTTCTCCATTATTTTCTTGTTGTTCAAATGCAGGCTAATTTCAAATCTGATTTCTGCAATTAATATTAAAAAAACCCAACCAAACAGAAAAAACTCTGCTACCTGGAACATTACATGGGAAGCCTACTAACTGGCCATGCTGGAAAAACTCAGTTTAAACTCCTGCTTAGTAAGGTGTGTGGTTGTAATTGGACTTTGTATGCATACAGGGGGTTTTAGAGAGAAATTTATTAGAACATAATTGCTTCAGCCTAGGGAGAAGTTCCAGTTATGTACTGCTTATTATCATCATACTGGATTAGAATCACTTAAGGTAATTCAGTACTACCATGATTAGCTGTTGCTCTTTATAACTCAAAATGCTGTTTTACACAATATTTTTGTGGAGCGCTCTGAAGTGATTTTACAATGGGGTAATTACTGGCACAGACAAAATCTCTTCCATACTAGCTGGAGATATTGGAGGTGCTGCAGCTCTGGGCTGCTTGTTAGAACTTCTGTGCTGAAGTGAGCAGAATAGAACATACAGGCTTTTTATTCCATTCAGTACTAAACCATCTGGCTGGTTTAGTGTTTCCCGTTGCTGACTTTGCTGTAATATCCCAAATGGGCATCTATAAAGTGAACATGTTTATGCTCTGAACTCTAACCAGGAGTTTATAATGCCATTTTTCTGCTGTTTGGTACCAAGTTAATCATGTACAACTGGTCAGTGAAACTAAGCCAGCTGAAGAGCCAAGCACTTCCACATACTAAACTATGGCTACTGAAGACCTGATAAATCTTCTCTTTTGTGTATATTCCCTGTACTGTCTTTATTGGTCACTGGTTTTATGTTGCTTTGGTCTTGTGACATACTACAGTTAAATTGACTTAAAGTACTTGTGCTGTTTCTTGGAATGAAGAAAAGTGATTTGTTCTGATGGTGTGAATGGTTTGTTCTGATGGTTTTGATATGCGTATGCTTCCTTATCCTGATGGGAGAAAAGCACATTATAAAGAAATGCTGTTTTATCAGTAAAGTAACTTTCTACACTTGAAAATATTTTGTAATTTTTTGAAATTGTTTAAGACTTCTTGTAAGATTAATTTAAAAAAAAAAAAAAAAAAAAAAAAAACTGAAAACAAACCCAGAAACCTACTTGATGTTCTGCTGCTTTATTTTTTTTCCACTAAAAGTACAAGAAGTGATTTGTGGCTTCCTTGTCTTTACTGCTTATGTTCTAGGTACGAGTGATGTGTTCTGATTTCTTGCAGCATGGTGCTGGGGCACTGCAGAACAGGCTGGCTGTAAGCTCTTGTGTCAGGGTTGCACTAAAAGGACTGTGTCTGGAATAATAACCATATAGGAAATGCCTCACCAAGTGCACTGTCAGGCAATAAACAGTGTTGAACTGGCTGGAGTAACAATTTCAAATTGATATTTCCCCTCAAAAATTTGTTGAAGTTTAGACTGTTGTCCAACAAATACCTGGATAGAGTCAAACAAAATTTGTGCCAGATCCTTGGATTGTGACTATTCTCACTGAGAACATACTGTTGTGCCTCTGCTGTTTCTCTGCTAAGAAGAAATTAAACACTCAGATAAGGAATGGTTCATGTGATAACTCTGGTGATTTATTCACTTTTATTTTGCTGTTTGAAACAGCAAATTGCTAATGAATTCTTGCTCAGTTTAGATAGCAGCTTTTGGTTGCTGGCAATGAACAGATGCTAATGCAAGGTCAGTGTTTGTGTGGAAGCAGACACTGTTCTAGAAAGAATTAATACCAAACATATTGTTAAGTTCTTGCTGTGTTTGAAGGTGTAGATTACAGTGAGGCTTTGCAGCTGGTCACTTCATGTAATTAGCTTGAGCAAGGCTCTGACAGCTGATGCAGTGTAAAGGTTTAGGAGCACTGGGAAAAATAAATCAGTTAGGGCCAAAACAGAAGATATTTTTGCATGTATGTTGAGAGTGAATCCAGAATTTGTTCTTTCAATATTCCCCATGGACTGAAGAAAAGATAGTTAAATTTTTCTTAACAGGCTTTTATTTTCTGATTTTATCTGAGAAGTAGGTCATTGGTAGCTGAACTTACTCCTTTAAAAGGCTGGATTTAAATAAATAATCTTGTTATCTTTTATGTCCAGTGACTGAATGGACTACAGAGGCTAAATGGCCATTTTGCCCTGCATCAGTATAACAGGTGCCTTAGGATATACTCTTGATGGGAAAAAAAGAGTGTTGAATTTCATTGGCTAAACTGTGTCTTCTTACGGTCTAATTCAGTTCAGACCCAGAGGATTTACAGCTTCATCGTTTTTTAAGGTTTCCAACTATACACAATGTATTGGACTTACTAAACCAAACAAAAATAAATGCATATTGCTGCTGGGGTTAACACTAATTTATCAAGGTCTGTATGCAACAATATGTATTCCTGTTTGGTGTTTGAGTACTTTGCTGTGTGTATTCATGCCAACAGAGTAAGAATGAACTCAGTGTGAACTTTACATAAACAGCTCTGCAATGTAACCTTCTGTCAGCTACAGAATGTTCCTAGGTTATGAGTGTTTAAAGCACATTTTTCTTCAGAACTGTACATCCATGCTGAATCCTTGGCCTCATCTGGATGCAATGATCCATAGGGGCATTATGAGTTCTAACATGTAACTGAATTGATTTAAGAGGCTCAAATTCCTAATGGACTGAAGTTTTGCTACTCTGAAAGTCTTAGTTTTGTTATATTTCTCCCGGTCCTGGAGCAGTACTGCTTGGTAGGGCAGTCTAACCTGGTTTTATTGGGTTCCTTCTTCCAGCTGAGCTCTGTGGATATTGCTTTCATCAGAGGGTCTTCAAGAAACAGGGCTTCATCCAAGCAGATTGTTCTGTTGTCAGTTGAAGTTCCATAGGACTCTGACTCCCCTCTGTAACTATCCACTTGCACATGTTCCTCTTTAATTTGTGGTTTAGCATAATTTCAAACAGTATGTGGACTGTAACAAAAAATGCAACTGTGTTTGTGGGGAAAATTATATAGTCTAAAAGAACAGTGCACTGAAAGATAGGGACTTTGGTCCCCCAGTCCCTGTCTTGCAGTCCATCCACTCAAGACGTATGAGAAGAGAGGTTGACAGTGAAGACTGAGACAAAAAAGTTGTTGAGTACCTCAGCCTTCTCCTCCTCTGTTGTTACCGGTTTGCTAGTCACGTTCATCCGAAGGGGTACGCTTTCTTGGACCTCACTTTTCTGGCTGACATACCTGTAGAAGCCCTTCTTACTATTTGTTGTGTCCCTTGCCCTTGTTCAGCTCCAGCCACACCTTGCCCTTCCTGACCCCATCCCTGCACAACCTGGCAGTGGCCCTGTACAGAGTTCTGAAAGATCATCTACTGGAGACAACTATGAATATTAGAAATGTGTGAATAAGATAAACACATGTATGTAGCCAGTTGGATTTGTGTATTTAACTGTTTGTAGATACATACTGTACTTAAGTATATCTGTACGTATGGTGTATATCTGGTTCCAGTGGGAGCTACAGTTAATGCAGGATGGTGTTGTCTAACTTAACATCTGGTTGAACCGTAACTGTAGGAGCAGATGAACTGATGTAAATCACAGATTACTACAGTTCACTGAGACCTTGTGATTCTTTCAGCTATTGAAAGGTACAGATAGAACAGCAGATAATTAAAATTAGATGTTTTGTTAGTTACTTGGCAGGAGGTCTTGTGCTTTCCTTATTTGTGAACTGTGTAATGAAGGGAAAATCTTTTCATAAGGACAGCCCTTTTTTTTATCAGTAGGACTCAAATACTGTATGTTGCATATACTTTGCATTTCAGGGGGGGAAGAAGAGAAACCAATGGGTTATAGCAGTAAGTAATTGGTAGTATTTGTTGGACACGGACTCAAGAGGGACTGCCACAACCATCTTTCAGATTTGTCTGTAGGATGAAGCAGTGGAAGGTGGTTAGTACCCAGCTGATAGTAAATATATGTTAAGCAGACATCATAGTGTCCAGTCTATTGGAGCTTTAGAGTGTACAGACCTCAGAAAGCTGTAGCAGTCCTTCCTCTACTTTTGCCTAGTCTGGCTGAGGTAGCACTTGGCACTGCAGTTCCCAACTTTCTAAGGTTTTGGTCTGTAATGGTGCTTAGAGGCCAGACCCCTGCTGGTGGGCAGTGGTCAGGCAGAAAATGAGAAGTTAATCACTGAGACAAGTTAAATAAAAGGGTTTGTATATGCATAATGAATGACTTTTTCTTGTAGGGGGAAGCTTAATTCTCAGAAAATCCAGTGGGGCTCATACAGTGTTCTAGTTATCCCACTGTGAAAGTTCATGAGACAGCTCCCTGCAGCTTCAAAAATGTGTATGTATTTGTATTATTGCTTATGGCTCTTCAACAAGTCCAGGTCAAAGTTAACACATTTTCCAGAGGTACTGTCTGAGTCCTTGCAGATGGAGGTAGCTGACTAGAACTGTTACTGTCCTCTAACTCCATGACAGGGGATTTTGAGAATATTGGAGTTTGTTGGTTTCTCTGACATCTTTTTTCCCACATGATGCTAAGTAACTACTACTTTTCTTTGCTGAGCTGAAGATTTCCCATACCTCTACTGGTGCAGTGCTGGCACACAGTACTATTGCATACACTACCATTGGAACTGTTTCTGGAGCTTGAATTTTTTTCCCCAACCCATACTTTTCAGTGATTTAAAATGTCAAGGGATTCACTAGGTGCTGCTTGATATCTAATGATACTTTGTAATTTGGTCCATGGATGTTGTAGGAGGTTTCTACAGTGACACAGTTGACTTGATAATTGCTAGTCCTCTCAAAGATTATTTTTTTTAAACTTTAAATATGACTTCAGGTACCAGTTTACAGTGATTCCCCAGAAAGGTACAGTAGAGACACCAAGATGCAGTAGTTACCAAATAGAACATTTTGCTGTTGGAAAGAATATGCAGGAGCATGAGAAAATTAAGTCTGTAGCATAAAAATCTCTTGTTTCATGTTACTGGCAGAGCTGCTTTTTCCTGCAGTGTGGTTTCGATAAAATCCAAAGGGCAGTTTGGATTGTGTACTGCAGCATTCTTAGTGATGGTACTTTTTCCTTGGCATTGTTCATTAATCTTTATCTTGAAAGCCCCACCCCAAATAGTGAAAGGCTATTTATATTTACATGGCTAGAACACCTGAAACAACCTTTGCCTGCCTAGGTTATTTTGTAGAAGACACGTGCCCTGTGTTGAGCATATCTTGAGGTTTCTCTCATACAAAGATATTACTGGAATTGCATGTCTTTGTGTGTGGAAGGATTTTATTGATAGCTTTAAAAGTTACCGTGCATTGGCACAGGACCAAGAGGAGGCACTGATGCTTTTCTCATGGGAACAACTTCCGTTTCCAAGTTGTTCTTGTTTTGATAAATGCTTCCGCGTAAGCCAAAACAATCTTGCTTTAACAGGAGACTCGACACCCTTCCAGTCCATTGTGCCTGGGAGAACTATCAATGCTTTAAAGTGACAGAACACGCCAGTAACGGAGGTGCTTTCAATGCCGTGCAACGCTTTCCAAACTGATTTTAAAGAGGAAGATGTTAAACTAAGCGCTAAAGATGACTGATGCGAGAAGTCTCTGTACGTACGTAATGCAGGCGTTTATTGTAGAAAAGCAATACAAATCCATTCAAGGATTGCGAGGCAGTCCGTGAGCGCTGGACGAGAGCAATCTGTTTGTCAGCTCACCGCCGCTTTCCCTGGACCGCTCCGGGCAGCAACCGTCCCCGTTGCGCGGTCCTCCCGGAGGAGCCAGCCGAGCTGCAGGCTGGGGGCGGCCTCGAACCCCCTCCCTGGGTTCTTCCTCCTGCTAAGCTCCCTTGGTGCCGCGCCGCGGGTCCGCACTCAGACCAAGCGCTGTCCCTCTGCGGGGCCGCTCTCCTCGGCAGGCTGTCCCGGGCCGCCGCGGCCCCAGTCGCGCTCGATGTAAAGGTGGTAAGGGTCGTGCTTGGACTCCAGTTTCCGGGAGCGGGTGTAGGCCAGGATGAGTGCCCCGGCCAGGCACCCGTAGAATATCATGATGAGCAGGATGTACAGCGAGGCGTCGCCCCCCGGAGCCGACCCTGCCCCGATCCCGGTGCCGGTCCCGTCCGCGCTGGCGTTGCGGCCGCGGCGCAGCTCCCGCAGCAGTGCACTGAGCAGCGCCTGCAGCCGCAGCGGCTCGCTGCAGTTCATGGCGCGGAGCCGCCTCAGCCCCGCCGGTGGGAAGGAGGGAGAGGGACTGGGCGCGGCGGGGAGGGTGCGACCGGCTGGAGCGGAGCTGCTAGGAAACGGGCTAAGCGATCCAGGTCTGGATTGGCGCTAGAGAGAGCAGCAGGGAGCGGAGGTAAACTGGACCTGTACAGGTCGCGGAGGTCTTCGACATTTGGTTATTGTCATGCGAGCTGGAGCGGGTCCGGAGGAGAGTCACGAGGGTTGCAAACTGAGATCCCTTAACAGGCTCCCTGAATTACAGAACCAAGGTCTTTTATGAAAGTAAAGATGATCTGAGAGCTGGGACACCTCTGCTGTGAGAACGGGCTGAGAAAGTTAGGGTTGTTCAGCCTGGAGAAGAGAAGACTCCAGGGAGTGTTATTGCAGCCTTCCAGTACTTAAAGGGGGTTTATAAGAAATACAGGGAGGGACTCTTCATCAGGGAGTGCAGTGATAGGACAAGGGGTAATGGTTTCAAACTGAAAGAAGGTAGATTTGGATTAGATATTAGGGAGGAATTCTTTACTGGAAGAGGTTTCCCTGAGAAGTTGTGGATGCCCCTTCTCTGGGATTGTTTCTCGGTTGGATTAAGTTTTGAGCAACCTGATCTAGTGGAAGGTATCCCAGCCCATGGCAGTGGATTGGAACTAGATGATCTTTAAGGTCTCTTCCAACCCGAATCATTCTATGATTTTCTGCCTGGACTTCAGATAAAATGGCTTATGCCAGAAATCCAAGGACTGAGCAAGAGATGTCAGGCACAACCTATCTGTCTGCCTGATGACTTAGAGCTGTGCCTTCCTCATAGCAGCATACTGCTATCTTTTGTGAAATCCATCCTGCATTCCTGCCTCCTCCTAGACAGGAAGGAAAGTGCCTGGTGTTTGAAAAGGCTAATTCCACTTCCTCACAGTGCCAGATTTTATTCAAATGGATGCTCCCAATGCTAGAAGGGATAAATCTAATTTTGTTTGAAAGGTGCAGCTGGAAGAAAAGCAGTCATGTAGAAACCAGCTGAGCAGTCCTCATGCTTGTGCCCCTGGGAGCAGGTCCTGCACAAGTGAGCCTGCCGAACACCAGCTAGGCTCGCTTTCCCTGTGGATAGGAGTGGTGGGAGAACAGAGAAAAACCCTCATTTCACTTGGAGAACAGTGCAAACTGAGATACTTTTAACAGGCTCCCTGAATTACAGAAGCAAGGTCTTTTATGAAAGTAAATAACTTGGGAAAATGCAGGTCCACCAAAATAAAGTCAGGAAGGAGCTGCTTCTGGTCATTTGAAATTTGGCAGCTTACCAGCCCCATCACAGGGTTCTTTGTGGCAAAGCCCATGGGTGTCTGAGCCCAGCTTGCCCAGGCAGTCTGGCAGAGCTGGGAGGAACTTGCCACTCTGTGCATGCAGCTGAGCAAGAGCTGTGCCCCAGCACCATGTTGACCAAACTGCCCCAGCCCAGTACAGCAGACCCTGAACAGGCTCTCAGAGCAGGTCTGATGTTGAGGGGCATGCAACAGAGAAAAGCAAGGAAAGGTGGTGATGGAGCACAGGAGCTGAAGCAGCAGCAGCTGTGGTGGTCAGACACAGGGGCAGGCTTGATTGGAGTAATTAAAACAATTGGTAGTAAATTGAAGAGGGTCTGTTCCTTGAGTAGAAAGACCTGGAGAGGACTGAGTGTGTTAGCACACTGGGTTCTGAGCTGTTCCCAATATGTCTGTGCTGGAGAGGGTCCTGAGGCTGCAGCAGACAGGCAAGTTTTCTTCATTTTATTTCTTTATTTATTTTAGTTCCAAAAGTTCTGTGCCCAGACTTATGGATATTTTGAAATTCTGTAGGGCTTCAGATTTTCCTTGCTCCCAGGTTCTTTATCTGGTAACTTTTTTTTAATCTGGCTGTCACCACATTTCTAGGTAAATGTGGCAGTTGCATGTGTTAGATTCACAATCTTTCTAGCATTTAGAATCATTTACCTTGTGCAGTTTCTTTGCCTGTTTCCAGGAAGTGGCTAGGGCTGGTCATGGTGTTCTGTCCCATTTTCCTCTGATTGCTTTCAGGGGAAAGGATGTATTTTAACAGCAGATCAGAATGAGTGCCTATCTGGAAGGGCAGCTGGAAAGACAAGGTGGTGTGCTATTAGCTTGGGCTTTTCTATGCAAACAGTATTAGGCAGGAGTGTAGTCCTACTGGGTTAAGTTTTTGAAAGAATAGCAGTGGGTTTTCTATAATGCTTCACTTCTAGTCTTTAAGTTGCTCCAGGAGAAACACTACTGAATCAGAAAGATTCTGTAACAATATATTCTCTCTTCTGTATTTTTTTCCCCCTGAGAGTCACAAGTCATTGTTTCTTGTTTCTCTATCGGCAAAATATAACTGAGAAATCCTCTGGTTTAAGGACGGTTATGATCTCTACTCCCCCTCAGCATCTGTGGAATTGGGTACAAGTGAGAGATAGCTGCCTAGTCACCAAGACATGTTTCTGTTGTGCATAGGGGTGGTCCTTTCTTTCTTATGAATCCTTTTACAAAATCATGTCTTTTAAGCAAAGTGTTTTGCTCAGATAGGTTGCAGGCATCTTGCTTTTCTGTTATCTACAGGTGACCTAATAATAAAATTGTCTTGGCATCATTCCTCTGAAAGTAAGGACTCTGCTTGCTGCTAAATGCATAGAGTGGGCTGCTAAAACTGGTAAGACTGACTAAATTCAGCTTGGGTTGTGGTGTAGCATTTGTTTGTAGAGGTTCTTAAGTCACTGTCACCACCTGTGCATTTCCTCTCCTTGCAGCAATATCATTATGGTTCCACTGCAAGTATTCAGAGCAGAGATCCAGGTTTTAAAAATACCAAGGGAAAGTAGCTACAAGATGAGGGTTATGTAAGTAAGAGGCAAATATGTTCTGGAATGGCATGAAGATAAAGGCTTTGGGAGGTAATGTCCCTAAGCTGTATAGGGCAGATGGGGCAGGTGTTGTATTTTGAATATAGGGACAGAGTGGCCCTGGTTAAATGACCCTGATTAAATCTCATAGAAACAGGCTTATCAGCAGAGATTGTGTTTGCTTAGGCTTGAAAAATGGAAGGTGATGTAGGGCACCAGCAATACAGAACAGCAACCCAGTCTTCATGTTTGCTCCCTGGGGGAGCACTGTGAGAAATAAGCTGATCGATGTCCCACAGGAAAGGTTTAGGTTAGATACTGCATTGCTTACAACAAATAAAAACCCCAGCAACACCTCCCAGGGCTAGGACTCTTGTTAAGTGCTGGAACAATATGTGGCCTTGCTACTGAAAGTCGTAGTTGGGCTAGTTTTATTCTTAAATAGCTCAGTAATGCAGTAGGTCTGTTAGAAGTAGTCTAATGTGGTTTCAAATCAAGAAGTGCTAAATTACTTCCCCCTCCACTTCCTAATCTGTGTTTTTTAAAAGGTAAAAAATGATCATAGAATCCTGGAATGCTTTGGTCATCTAGACCAACCCCCTGTATGTCAACTTACATGACGTGTTTGCTTTAACATTTTAGTGATAGGAGATCATGTCTCGGATTGGTAGGGTCTAGATCTTCAGAAATAATGGGGATAATGTAGATGTGGTGGTCACATCTGTAGCAGAAGACAGGTGAGGGTAAATGCAGAAGTAAGCATGTGTAACAAATGCATCTCAGGTGATGTTCTGGTATCTTAGTTAATATTCATTAGCCACCAATAATATTCATTATTGGTGCTTCTAGATGGGACAACAATAAAAAATGCAGCAGACTTTTTTTTTGGCTTTAAAAGGGTAGGTGAGGACTCTTAAGGGTCAAACACAGAGCTCTTTTGTCTAATTTAATTAGCATTAGTATAATGTTAAGACTGCACATTTTCTGCTAAGGATAGTTTTGGAAAAACTACCTGTGATAATCAGCTTGTAAAAACACTTTGTCAATGTAGAATGGATCTGATTTTCTTCAAAACATCCCTCCTCAATAAATGTGTAGCAAGACTCTAGATATTGTAGCTCCCAGCAGGAAAGCAATAGTGCAAACACCACCTCATTTCTGTCAGATGTTCTCACATTTGAATGTCAGAACTCATTCAAATTATGTGGAAATGTCAGACCAACAACAAATTAATATTTAGTACAGTCAGCCCTACTCCTGCATGGCTGATGTAATCATGTTAAAATAAAAATCAATCTGCTTGCAGCAGCACTGAGGTAACTGGAAGTGTGTTGTATTAATCCAGGCAAGTTCACAGTACCATAGAATAACCAAGTTCTACTCTCTCTGCATTGTTCAGAATTCCATGTAAGCAGTGACTACAAGTTTTTACTGACTGTATTTTGTAAATCACCTTTGTGGCATTTACTCTGGTATAAATGGAGCTTAGCCACGAGGCAGGCTCAGTAAAAAAACTAAACACACAAAACCAAATACATAATGAGGATTTATTTCTTGTTGCCTGTAGCTGCAGAACATCACTGATTTATCATGAGGCTATAATGTAGTTACTTGAAACTGTTATTCTGGAATATGGTAAATAAGGGGCTTTTTCTTTGAAAATTAGTGACCCATGTTCTCAACTTGTGTCCTGTTCTTTATATAGGCAGAGTGTGTTTGATGGCGACTGCAGATCAACACGCTGGCTTACCTGGCAGGCAGTGCTCTACATCATGTTATGCTCAAAGTTCTCTCATGTTGTAAGGGGCACTAAAATTGCATTGGGTTGGCTAAACAGCACCTCACCTACTCTTAATGGAATAACTTGTTACTTCTCTGCTATACTTCCTTCTTTTTTCTTGCCCACCATTAGTGACATCTTGCTGTTACATGCAGCGTTACTGTTGTGTTAGGTACAGGAACCAGGTCTCTTCTTCCAGCCCCTACCCAAGGTTGTGTCAAAGCTGTTCCTGAAAGGCCTTAATTTAACCTTCACTGACCCTGAGACTCTAACAGCTTTCAGTGGCAGAGATCTAGAACATCTAGTTCAGTATTTAGTAAGGAACTGTTCTAAAACTGTGGGTTTTCAAATATCTAATGTCTTAGTGTAAACTTACCCTCCGTTCTTCCTCTTCCATTGATGGCAGTTCTCTTGTGCCTTTGTTAGGAGAATATTTAAGTAGTTGAAGGTTAATCATCTCTTGCCACATCTATTCCTCTTCAGGCCAGCTAAACTCAGCTATAATCTTCCTTCACAGATAAGCTTTCTAGTCCCACTGTTACTGCAGTGATACAATAACTTTGTCAAGCTAGCCAACATCTCTTAAGTAGAGACCTAAATATAATCCTCTACCAGACATGCCCAAACTGGACTTTGTTTCTCTGTGAACTAATTTCTCAGACTTGGGAGGAGAATTTAAAATTCTGAACTTGCTTTCTGAAGAACTTGCAGCTACTTTGAGCTCTGGAACCTTCACATTTAGTAAATGAACTGCTCCCTCACACTTCATATGGTATGTCCTTTCTGTCAAGCACAAGATACTGTCTGTAACTATCACATAATGGCTTTGAAGCTACATACTATCGCTTCATCTACATCCTCGTTCCTTATTTCTAATGGCAAGAATGACATTCCTGCTTGTCCTTGCTTGGATCTTGCTTTTCTACAAGCTCTTTTGCAAAAGGATTTAGCAGTCATTAAAAGTAGGGATGAAGTTCTTACTGAACTGCAAATACTATAGTTGCAAATAATCCCTCTATTTGAAGGCAGCCTGCTACAAAAATTTGATACACATCAGCTTTTCAAGCATTTTTGGAGAAGGGGAGTCTCCCAAGAGCTGATGTGTGTCAAACTGTCTTTTGCGATACATTCACATTTAGTTAATTTCCTAAAAGGAAAACTAGGCCAACTCTAGGCTTTGTTTTCAGCATCTGGAGCATATACTTACTGCTGTTTCTGTTGGAATTCTGAGGTGTGCTCAGTTTCAGAGAGAATGTGAGGTGCTGAACAGTAACTAGAGCCAACTTGTGCAATATAGGAAGATCTTTCAGAACACAAATTAGTTGAACTTAAATTGTATTTCACTTCTGAAATGTTAACATTGTGTGTGTGTGTATATATAACATTGCAAATAGCAATCCTCAGTCAACCAAAACACAGAAGATACCTGCAGTCTAGACAAAATACATTTCATAGAAATACATTCATGGTTTAAAAAAAAATCATCGCCCAACCTGCTGACAGAGCCAAGGGCAAGTAACTTTCTTACATGTAGCTAACTTTTGTGATGCTAACAGGCTGACTAAGGGCTATTTAATAATGACCAATTTTAAACCTGGAAAAATTGGTAAAGTGGCTCTAGAACCGAGCCATTTAAAAAGCTGCTCCTGCCGTGGGAAGTATTGCCTGTTGTCAGAAACCAACTGTCTTAAAAAAAAAAAATTATTTTTTAGAAAAGCTATTTCCTTGTTCCTTTTAGCAACTGTTGTAGTTCATGCTCAACTAGCTGCAGTCAGCTTTAGATACCAGATTCTTTTTTTCCCTTTCCCCTCAGGGTTCTTGGAAGTGGCAGTGTTCTGGACTGGCCAGAGAAATTTATGTCTGGGGAAGTCTGAAGTTGGTCCCAAGGAAAAGGGACAGCTTAGTTAATCAGTATATAACCATGGTTTATTTTTGCCAAAATCTGTTTGAACTGGAAAAAAAGAAAAACACACATCTATGCCATAAAGGAAAAACTTGCCTGAAATTGCAAGCTACTGCATTCAAGAGAAGCATCGTACAAAATCTTTTACTGTCTGTACAGTGACAATACCAAATAATTTTTCTTTTTAACCATCATATACACAGCACAAATATTATGAATAGAAATCTATAAATACTTTAAAATGTATTTGTAATGTATAGCAGTTGAGGGCCACAGCTGTACAAAATGTAAGCAACATATATAAAACGATTAAGAAAGTGCAAAGTAAAACAGTATCAAGAGCCTCCACTTTTTACAGCATTTATGGTTCAAGTGTGAAGAGCCAGCAGGGATGCAGGAGCTCAGTTACAATTCAAAAGACATGGTACGGAGTTCTGCACACAAAATGATGAACTCTTATTGTATCTTCCCACTTCTTCACATCTGTGAATTCCAGTTAATAAGAGATTTCTTTTCAGAATTAATTTCTGTAAAGAGTGATTTGTCCCTTTTTACAAGTTCCATAAAACAGATGTTCCCTGGCCACAGACTACTTTTCTGTAAGTAAAACAAGACTACAGAGGGAAACTACTAGTGGTTTCTGTTCGCCTTGTTATGCTTAGCAGATTTAAAAGGTGAACGGAAATACCTTTCCATAAAGCAAATGCAGACATGGAGACCCTGATCCTCTAGATTAGACACAGGCAACCTGTACTGTTACTCACGTGTACGTGAAGGTCTAGAGGATTAGTGCCTTAAAAACAAACACACTACTAACCACTCCTCCAAAAAAAAAGCCAACTGAAAAACAAAACTTGTTTTCAGTTCAGATCTGCCTAGGGACAACTGCCCTTCAATTTCACTGTTGTTTGCCAGTCAAAATGCAAGTTTTGCATTCTGCATTCAGGTGATGGTTTCTCATCAGTACCTCCTGTAGCAGTGCAAGTCTTTGTTTTCTTTTATGCTGAGTGTCCTAGTGGAAAGCTCTGGTTGAATTAAAATACAGTGGCAAGTAAAAACGTAGTTGGCAAGCTGAAAGTTGAAATGGTTAATTTGGTGCTCTTGAATGAAATTTCAAATAACCTGGTTTTAGAAAGCTTTTCAGTTCACCTTTACTTCAGTCAGTGTACTTTATATTCTTTTTTAGGCACTATAAATATTCAAGACACTAATCGATGTGCAGAAGAGTCCATTCTCAAGCAGTGCATTATTACTGATCTCTAGCAAGTTCTTGACTAATGTCATCTTGTTCTTGTTTTTAAATAGAGAAGGGTACACTTTAAATACTTTTTTTTTTTCCCCCCTTCACTCCCTTACTGTGACAGAAGAATCATCTAAACTACACTAATTTTTCTCTCTGAAGTATAGGCCAGACTTCAGAATGAATTCAAGAGAAGTTGCAAGCAGTCTGAATATGCTAGAGAGACAATAATAAGATTACCTGGTCATACTGCTTCACATAATGTCTGTCTCAAAACTGGAGATGATCACATGAAACTCTACAAAGACCATCAGTGTCTAATCTGCTAATAATTAAGAATTTGGAGTCTAAGATACTCTCTTTTACTCAATAGAGATTACAGAAACATTAATCCCACATTTGCTGTGTTTTCTGGATGTGTGATATCTACAGTACACAGACATGAGAAGGAACCGTCTGCACAGCTGCTGGTCAGCGTCACTTGTTTATTTGCCTCCATACATTCTCTCGATGTCCTTGATGTAATGGTTTTTCAGTTCTTTCCTTTTCAGCTTGAAAGCATCTGTTACTAACCCAGTCTCTGGGGTCCATGGTTCAGGGCTTAAACGTACTTTGATGGGTATTTCAAACCTCTCTAATTTCACTGCAGGGACAAGAAGAAACAAAAGCATAATTAGATAGCCAAATGAAATACTAATTCCTACTACCTAAAAATCTAATGTAGGTTGTATAATATAGTGACCTGCTTAATGAAGTAAACTTACAGAAGGGTCACAAGCAAATTCAATCATGACCCAACACTGAGTGCAAATATTCCAACAGCACACTGTACTTACAGCTTATATTGGATGTGAGGGTGTCAAATCTAAAGCTTGCAACAAATGAGTGTGTACCCTGAAGATCTGAGGCTACCCTGAAATCTAGAGTTGTATCTTTATTATAGGAACGTAGTAACGACTGGATTAACTCAGACTAGTCAGATGTGCTTCGTATTAATGAAGTACTTCTATACTTTCCATAGCTGAATGAATCTTTCCCAAATTTTTCCTTCCTGAGAGTTTGTTTAGAGGTCAAATTGAAGGGAATTCTCTGTACTTCTGTTACCTTAGTCACTTTCTTTTCCCTTCAGCTGGAAGCAGTGGCTTGGCACACACACAGCCTCCAAAGCCACTTCTGTAGGAGGTGGCTAACTCCTTCAGGGAGAAGGGCAAGGATGTCAGGACAGGGCAGGGAGCTGCTCCATTTGTGCAGTACTTGGACTTTGCTGGCAGCTCCTGCATATGGGCCTATACAAGGATCCCACACAGACAGACTGGTAGCTGATGTCTAGGGCAGCCTGGGCTAGCACACCTCTAGGTGGCAGCAGATATTGGACACTTGGAGGATCTTGCTGTCTGTCCCCAGGAGCTCTGCTAACTTCAAACTGGTACTGTCACGTACTGTTTTGTGTTATTTAGATATGTGCTTGCTCGTGATGAAGGTGTATTAAGTTCTGCTAAATAGTTCAAAATAGTTTTGGAAAAAGAGTTTGGAGTAAGTTGGTTGCATCTCAATGGTAGATTATTAATTAGAAGCTAGAAAAAATATATAAGCAAAGATTTGAATAAACAAAGCTATATGGATGGTAATTTGTCTAGTTCATATGTTCATCCAAACACAGATTCAAGTGTTTAAACCCAAGTCTGAGCCCTACAGATTGATTACTTTTTTTTTAAATTTTTTTTTTGCTTGTTTGGGTATTTGTTTTTGTTTTAAAACAACCCTTAATAGTACCCTTCATTTTTGCTTTCTTGGCTTCAAAAGGCAGATCTGTCTCTGAAGTTCAAGAGACAGTCCTTAAGTCTAGTTTTACTACTCCCCTGTATGAGTGCCAGGTGCTTTAGGGACTTTTCTTCCCAGTTGGTTTGTTATTTTTTGGCCCCATAACGGGTTAATGAGGCTTTTGATCATTCTGTACCACAGCAAGGAACAGCAGGCTTTTAAGCCATTGCAGCCACAAGGATCGTGGCTGTTTCAAGCTCTAGGGGGCAAAGTTGCATGGGGGAAAAAGCTTTGAAATCTCTTGCTTAAGTGGTTTCCTTACCAGCAAACCTGGTAACTTTCCTTCTCAGCTGAAAGCTACCTTATTTTAACTGTGTTAGACAAGCAACCTGTCTCAATGCTCTAGAATTTTGTTGAAGACAAATTTCATTTTTTTTAGAAAATAAAAAGATGGTTAATACAATAAAAAAGCAGTTCCTGGGACAACAGGCAACAATCTGTTGTGGTCTTTGCCTCTGATTAGACTAAGTTTTGGCAGATATGGAGGGAACAGGAAGAAGGAAGAGCAGTTAGTAAGGATAACTGAAAACTTCGGCTGGAATAAGCACCATGAGATTGGCTAGCACAATATGCTGCTTTACTTACTCTTGTTTGCCACTTCTTTAATCTCTCGCAGTATTTCAGCTTCCATTGTAGGATTGTTACAAATATCTACCCAGGTTCCACTGATGCCTTTCTGCTCAGCTAATGCTGTCAGCTTCTTCTGATTAGGAACCACAAAACTGATCACGTAAGACTGGTCACTACCACAGGATGGCAAGAGAAGGAAGGAAAAAAGAGCCAAACAGTTGAGACTTCCATTTTGGGATGTAAAATGCTTACTTGTTGCTAGATCCCCATCCCTGGCAGTGTTCAAAAACAGGTTGGATGAGGCTTTGAGCAGCCCGGTCCAGTAGATGGTGTCCCTGGCCATTGCACAGGAGTTGGAACCACCTGATCTTTAAGGTCTCTTCCAACCCAAACCATTCTACAATTCTAGATAAACAGATCCATAGTGGATTTTGTACTATAGCTATCCCCCCATACAGAATCCTTCTTGGATGTTAAATCTTCACAACAGACTTATCAAAGGTATTCCAAGTTGTTTTACAACACTAGGTTTGATTGGTGTCATGCTTTGCTGTAATTTCTTGAGTGCATATCTCAGTTTAGCTTCCCAGCTACATCCAGTATTTAGCTAGTTCTCTTCAGTTTCCCTTCATGTTGTGTGTTTAAGTTGAGGGGAGGGAGAGGAGAGAACAGGACTACTTCCAAAACTCAGTGGAGAGCTTTGGATCAAGTGCAAAGCATCCAGATAAACTTTTCTCTGGTATTCTGACAGAAAGCCAAAACACATGCTAAATATAATGACACCTGTTTGGGGAAGGCACAGGATGGAATTGGAGTGTTCTAGGACAGTAAAAATGCCAGCAGAAAGATATAGGTCATTTCTTCAGGTTTTAGGTAATCTGGGCACCTGTGCTACGTCAGAGAAGCTGTTTATAACCTTCACTCTGGTAGGGGAGGCTTGTTCAGTGGAAACCATGGAAAACTATAGTATGTCATCAGAGAAACTGGTCAGAGCCTCCATTTCATCTTTAGCCTAACTGGAATTTCTAAATTAATACCACTCTTACCTTTTGGCATAAGCACAGATATTGTCAATCAATGGACAGTTCTTCAGTGCTGCTTCTACTTTGCCCAGAGATACATATTCTCCTGCTTGTAGCTTTACTAAGTCTTTCTTACGATCTAGGAGTCAAAGGAGAAACAAAACAGAGGAGTTTTTCCGTTTCAACTTTTTCATTTCCACAGACTCATTTGCAAAGCCCCTTTATGTGTGTTTTGTGCAGTGCTATGCAAGATTCTTAATAAGCATGAATTAAAACATCTTATTGACATTTTAAAGCAGCTAATAGCATGTACATATTCTGCCCATGTTAGAAAGGCTTCTGTAAAATACTCCATAGCTCTACAGTTGTCACACAACGAGTGTGACAGCGATGGGGACTCTGATTTTTAAAGCTTTCTAATTAATACCAAAGATTAGTCTTGCATTTATTCTTTAAAGTCCATGTGCTAAATCTAGATTGTGATAGTGTCACAGGAAAGGGCATCACTTCCGTAGCTTTCCTACAGTTGTGAGGGCTTTGGGGAATGTATTCTACAGTGATTCTGCAAGGAGGCAACCTTAAGTAGCTTAGCCCTGGCAAAGCCAACAGAATTAATAACACGCTTCTAATTGTTTTAGTCAAAAATTGAGGCCCACCTATGATCTGCAGACACCCATCTGGATGAAACTCCCCTATATCTCCTGTACAGAACCATCTCTGACCATTCTCATCAACGGAGAACTCTTCTGTTGTCTTCTCTTCATTTTTGAAGTATCCCATTGAGACATTAGGTCCACCAATTACTATTTCTCCTCGAGGATTAGGCTTGTCTTTATTAGTGTAGCCCCCTGGAAACAAGAAAATCCTCACATAATTATTTTTAATTTATATATTCTGCTGCCAAGAAAAGACTTTAAAACTTAAGCTTGAAATTAATGCACACAAAAAGATAAAGAACAATTACTGCATGTGCTACACTTGGCTAAGCAGATAGGAAAACAAACCAGCTAATCAGTGGTTAAATTAGTTACTCTGAAATCAGAACACTTAATACTCTCACCTTCTTGCCAGTCTCTCAATTTTATTTCACAACAAATAAGAGGAGCTCCAACTCTGCCAGTGCTGTAATCAGCAACTTAGGGAGAGAAGAAAGAAGAGTACAAAGATTTTTGTCATTTGAAATACAAACTCAAACCACAAATAAGGCAGTAGCATATTGGAAGTTACTTTAATACAGTTAAGAACTACAGCTATTTTGACTTTACAAAACGCCCACCAAACCCTGATACATATCTGTACGTTAAATTATGTATTTCCAGAAGCATTTTAACTACCTTCTGTAATTGTTCCAGCTCCACATGTTTCTGTTAGTCCATAGCCTTGACCAACAGGGCAGCAAAAACAGATGTTCATGAATCTTTGTGTTTGAGGAGAGAGTGGTGCTCCTCCAGAAAGCATCATACGGACATTGCCTCCCAGAAGTGCCTTTACTTTTTTAAACAGTAGTCTTGAAAGAAGGAAAAAAGCATTAAAAATCATTCCCTCAGCTCACTTAAGACACAAACCTCCTTCCTTCCCATCTGGAACACCTTAACCATTAACTCAGTCATTCACAGGTTTTAGTGGACAGCAGGAACAACTGAAAATGTTCTCTTGTCATATGATGGCATGTTACCTCTTGCAGCAGATGGCAGAATTCCTGTAACTTAACTACACAAATATTCCCATTTCATTACTACAGAAAAAAGCAATTCACTAACTAGCTAGTCATCTGTTCTGAGGATTAGTCATCCCTACCACCAAATATCTTGAGTTCTTTCTGGAAAGGGATATTTTCTGTTAGTCATTAGATGATGTTTGCATGTTGGATGAGAATAGCCTGATGTCTCTTGTAGCTTAGATTATTATTCTTTTAGACTGTCTTAAAGAATCACAAGGAAAATGTTACACTTGGACCATGAATTATACTTACATATTACACAGAGGTGCATCATATCCCCTCTTGATTTGTTCCAATTTGTAGTCATAGCCTATCTTGAACAGAGTTCTCTGAATATAGTTCATCTCTTGAACTTTACTCATGACATTTTTATAAATTCTGTCCATTATTTCCTACAAAGTGTTAAAAAAAATAGCAAGGAAAATTACCACATCAAATAGACTCTGTAAATTAAATTCCATGTTAAAAATAAAATACCCCCCCCCATTATTCTTCCTTTAAAACAGGTAATACAGTAAGAGTGGAAACTTCTGCATCATTAGTTAGGCAATGCTTAACTGTAATGCCTTTAATCTGTGATCAGTTAGTCAATTTATAGACCGTTACAGCTTGGAGCTATTTGAAAAGGGTAGAATGAAGTATTGAAAATACAGTAGATGATTAGTGACTTAGCCTTACTTCTCTCCATTTGCTTTTTCCCTTTTTCTCCTCGCATCAGCATCACAGAGGAAGCACTCTCATGCTGTCCTCTATACCTTCTCTTAGAAAAATCTCCCTGAATTAGGCAGACATGTAAGTCAAGGACAACTAACAGTAACCACGGTGGGTCTTGAGGTGTACTGCAGTAATAATTCATACTTGCAGTTCTACAGTCAGCTCTCTAAACCTCAGATTTGGTGTTAAAATACTTTATAGCCCTCGTTCTGAAGATGTCTTCTCTGTCAACCACAGATAAAAGTCTTGGGTAACATGCCGTAGTGTAATCAAACTCGCTGTGTTGTATGGCTTACGCTAGTGGTAACACCTTAACCTGAACCTTGCATCTCAAAGGCTGAGTTTAGCTAAAAGGTGGGTATATGCCATGCTAGATATATCATGCTTAGGAGACCTGATACTGTACTTTATCCATGGCAACTGGCAAGTACAAAAGAATGAACTGAGATATTTCATTTCACCACTTCCTTTTCCAAGACAAGTGTCTCAACTTTCAAAGCAGCCTGGTGGCAGTAATTCTAGTTACCTGACAAAAAAAGCCACAGCTTTCACATATGAGAAATTAATTTTCATTAAAATAATACACTTATGATCACTAAAATACACAGAACTTCAAATAAATAGCCTTTAGACTGGCGAAGTATGGTGAAGTTTAGACTATGAAGTTAAGGACTGGATCCTTCAAGTATGTTACAGAGCACAGCACTTTGAAGTATTTATGTGCTTTCTAACAAAAGTCAACATGGAAAAGAAAGCCGTGAAAATTATGTACTTTGAAATACCAGGGATCAAAATATTAAAGGCCTTATTATACACCACTCTCATTAGTGTGTTTTATTAGTTCCTTCAAATCCTCATGACTGGGATTTGGACAAACTAGAAAGTCAGGAAGACTACTCTTCCCAGCCCAGTTTTCCTGCAGAATATCATTTAATATTTCCAAAAGCCAGACAGCTATCTTCAAGCAGAATTAATTGTAGTTACTAACACATGAAGAGGAAGAAGGTTAGTAAGTAGCTTTTTCTAGCATCAACAAGATAGAAAGTTTCTTTTTTTTCCTGCTAAACGTATCTGCTTCTGCATACTTACAGGCACAGCTGCCATCAGTGTAGGCTTAAGTACAGTGCAGTCTCCTTTGCTTCCTTTCTTAATTTTACTTGACTGTAACAAGGGAAAAAAAAGTCAATTTATGAAGCTGAAAATGAAGCAGCTCTTTAGAAAAGGACTAAAAAAAGAGGGAGATATGAGCATGTAATTTGTTTAAGTCTCTTCCCTTGTCCCTTCCAAAAAATAATTTCCTTTGTAAATTTTTTTCCTTCCCATTGTGTTGGCAAAAGTAATGATTAACAACAGTTCCAACCAAAACACTAGGTGTTCTACAAACCTAACCTGGTTTTGTCTGCTTTCTGTAACTTTCTCTTATTTCTGCCCTCTCACACTTGCTTTCTCCTTCATCTTCCTCTGGAAGTGTTTTTTGCCTGATGCAATCTCTAGGCCAGCAAAACATGCAGAAGAGTTCTTTTCCTGCTTAATTTGCTCTTATTTATCTCAGTTCTTAAATGGAAAAAAGCAAAGGGCTAAGCAGCAGGTTTACAGTAACTGGATAAAGAGCTGATAAAGTGAGACCAAAGACTTAAAGTCACTTTAAACAATCTTGCATTCAGCTAACCTCTTAATAGCTGTTCTTATCCTGATAACCAGTGGATAATGCTATATGCATTTATTAGATTTTCTCAGTATCATAAAAGTAAGGGTTTTACTAAAGTTTATATGGTATGATCTGCTGCTGTAATTCACCAGGAGCATTAATTTCCACCATTTTCTGAAAAGAAAATACATCTGCAGTGTCCCATTCTTTCATTGAGGAGGATAACTGAGCAAGAAGAACATAGACTGCCAGAGCTGAAGTTTCTTTGGCTTCCCCCTTGCCCCTCACCTGATCTGATAGTGTGAGTGGAGAGGAGTAGCCAATCCTGCAGCCATAAGTGATGCAAGAAATTTCTGCTGTCAGTTCTAACACGTGGGCCAGAGGCAAATAGCCAATATAAGTGTCCTTGGGTCTAGGAAAGGAAAGGATTATCTAATTAACAATGATACATAAGTGGACTGAAAATACTGTTTAACAGTTTTGTTGTTTGCTTAGTTAGTATTTTTTTAAATACTTGGATGACAAGTGAGGCTTATTCTTCTGCACACAGAACTATGGGATTTCAAACCATGCTTTTTAAACAAAATGGGAAAAATCCTGCCTTGCTGAAGTCAGTATAAATGACAGGATTTGCCTTGTTTTCTAGGACACTCAAAGATTCCTTAGTGTTCCATTGCTATTTCCTCTCTTTGTGGGAGATTTCATCCCAGTTACAAAATTAAGGATGAAGTCACTATCTTTTAAAGTAATCACCAAGGATTTACAAATCCTTGAAAGCCATCACAGCATCTCCTTCTAGCATGTATTGGCAGAAAGAGAGCTGATCAGTGAAGTATCTGAGGCTTATTTCAGGAAAGAATTTTTCAGAGATTTCTCAGCAAGAAACTTAGAGCTGCCACTTAACAGAGGCTTGTTCAGCATCAGGTCAGAACTGGTTTTATATCCCATCACAACAGGAGTTCAGCAACATCGCTTATTTCAGCTATGAAACCCTTCGCTCACATTCACAAAACATTTCCTCCCAATACCAGTGAGGGAATTTGCAGTTGCTTTTACTGTTGGCAGTGCACAATTGGTTATTTTCCTGCTCATTTAGTGAAGTTTACTTGAGCAGAATATGAAGCATGTGCATTATCCACCCAACTTGCTGTAAGCTTGAGTACTTCTGAGTACACATGACAGCTAGGTGATTCTTACCCCAGTCCAGGTATTCTCTCGCACTGTCCTGTCATTCCAGCTATTAAGTTTTTATGCATCATCATCACTCCTTTGGGTCTCCCAGTAGAGCCACTGGTGTACATGACTAAAGCCAAGTCTGTAGGAACAGGTCTGCTTGGCAGAACACTTGCTACAAAACACAGGAGAAAAACTGTTGTTGAACCTTACCTACCTTCTAAATGGTTATTTCTGTATTTAGTCAATGTGAAACTGTCTGTAATCGGTGTGAAACAGGTGCTTCCACAAAGGCAAGCACAGCGTACTGCTAAGTAGTCAGTACTGGATGCAGACGAAGAGAGTACTAGTCTGGTTTTAAGTGAGGGAAGGCAGCTTTTTAAAGGAAGGACAACTATTTGGGCATCTACACAATTTAGGTGATACTTTTGTCATTGTCTTATAGCTGACTGAAAGTTAGCTTTCAGAAGCTAATAGAAGAGGCCTTCTGAAGACCAAGTAAACCTGTTAAGGGTAATGAAGGGGAGAAATACAGTACAGGAACAACAGGTTGGGGGGAGGAACAAAAAAAACCCCAACACCCCAAAAAGCTGCAAGGTTTTCTGTCAATCAGTCTTCCAAAGCTAAGACTGTAGACCTAAGACTAATTAAGCCGCTAGTTAGTGAAAAAGCAGTTAGCTTACAACACTTGACTTCTGATTTTTTGTTTGAATCCCTTGGCATTTATTCCTAGGATGAAAATTACTAGCTTTCAGGGCTTTCAGATAGATAGGCAGCAGTAGAGTCTGCAAGGAGAGCAGGGTTTTTAGTGGGAAAGAAAAACCCCCAACCCCTCAAGGTAACTGCTAGTTTGTATCTCTTCCTAAAAACTGATGGAAGATAAGCGGCTGTAATGAATGTGTGCTTCCCTGCAGGAAGCTCCTTTGCCAGTTTATCTCCTCTTTATTCAAAAGGGATCTGCCTAAGCACAGACTACTGACTTAAGGAAAACAGATGATCAAGGGTTTTTTTTTCCTTCCTTGAAGCAGATATTTATTTGCTCCTGGCTGCCCAATAGCAGGAGATGTAATGGTTATTTCTCTAGCCCAAGGTGCTTTTTAGCTACAGATTGATTAAGAAAAGAGTATTTCCAAGCCAACAAGTAAAAAAAGCTTCCATTACTTTCTCTTTTCTTAGGAAAAACAGAGAAAATGAGATTAATAAAAGGTACAGAGTAGCAGAAAATGGAATACTGCACTGGATCTTATTTCACTTCTCAAAATAAAGGTGGAGTCTTAAATTATTCCGATTAGGGTTTAGAAATTAAAGCTTTATCCTGATACACCTGAAACTTGAACAAAGAAGCAGGACAATAAACAGAGATCAGACAAACTTTCCAATTGTCCAAAGGAAGCCAGAGGATGACCTGGCAATTTGCCACTACCTTTGTGTTAGAGACCTGCATGGGTGGGGATTTTTCTGCTAGGTATCCCTCTTCCCCTAGGCCTGATTTCACTGTTAACATTGCTTGATTAGTTCTCTGGAAGTGATTACTTACAGTTTTCTGGTTTGGCTCCCAGCTCCTCTACTGTCTGCATACTGTGAATCTCCACATTTTCAGGGTAGTCAGACTTATTAATAGTCTTCTTGTCCACGTAAATTATATGTTTAAGACAGGAGACTTGTGGCAGTGCAGTCTATAAAAGAGAAATGACATCTTTAGCACTGTGAAGTTATTGTAGGGTCACTTGTAGCAGGCAAAGCTGGTTGGTACCAAATTACCTTAAGTTTGCTCTCGAGAAGTTCTACACTAGTAACCAGATAGGATGCTCCACACTCATTGAGTCCATAGATTACTGCCTCTTCCCCCAGGGTAGCATACAGCGTAACAACTGTTATCGTAAAGAGAGGGAGAAAATGAAAGAAATGGTGAAGTTGAAGTAACACTAAATGTAACAGCTCTTGCTTTAGGTCACTAGAAAGCACTGAGAGAGGAGCAAGAGGGCACAAAATTAGCTCAATAAGGAATTTTCTAATTTGGAAACAAACTAGCTTTTCATTTTTCAGAATTCTATGCCACAAGACACTTCAGGAATGAGGAGGACAGTTGTACAGGAAGCATTTCTTTACCAAGAGGGTGGTCAAACACTGGAACAGCCTCCCTAGAGAGGTAGTGGATTCCCCAAGCCTGTCAGTGTTTTAAGAGGCATTTGGACAATGCCCTTATTACCATGCTTTAACTTTTGGTCAGCCCTGAATTGGTCAGGCACTTGGACTAGATGGTCACTGTAGGTCCCTTCCAACTAATCTATTCTACAGAAGAAATCATCAAAACAAAGAGATCTACCAAAACCCAATAATAATGCACTAAGCAATCAGAGTAAACAACTGAGAACATGTGTTCTGCCCCGAGCTCTCTGCAAGCAGAACTTGTGGGGAAGAGGTGACACTAACCAGCACAGGGCACCAGTCACGGCTTCAAGCTAACCTCCACAAGCAGCTCTTTCAGCAGTGTCAGCTGCTTTCCTTGCTCCCCTGAAGTTGTTGATGGGGGCAAGGCAAAACAAAAAATATCAGACTAAGGAATCAGACTGTTTTTCATATTGCTACATTATTTGTAACCCTGACTGGCTACAGTGATGCCATTAACTGCCCCACGGGCACTGAGGAGTTCACCTCTTTCTGTCACCCCTCTATTGGGGGAAAAAAAACCCCATCACCAAACCTACCACTTTCCTTTAGTATTGTCTGCTATCTTAAACTTTAACCTCCAAAAACCATTAAAGGAATTTAATATTCCTGTGAAACAGGGTTCATGTGGAAAGGCCAAAAAGAGAGTAATGCTATAGCTGATTCTTTCTGCTTCTCAAAGGACGAGGATCAAGACCTAATTAACCATCCTCTCCTACTTCAATTGCAATGTCAGCACTTCCATTATTGCCCTTTAACAGCCCCCCTGCGTGCTCTACTGTATGACCTTCTCCTTGCACAGGCAGCTGCTACTACTACAGGAAGAAAAAGAGGCAGCCTAGTGCAAGCAAAAATGTAAGGTGGCAACAAAAATAAGCTATAGGTCATAGTGTAGTGTGCTGTGTGCAGACTGGGCACGTAAATGCATTGTAACCTTTGCTACTTCACTGAGGAGTCCGTATGCATTGAGTCAGAGATTTTGGACAGCTTAAATACATTTTGAAAAAGAAAAACCCCATATACATAATTGTAATGAATTTGAGCAGCTTAAATATGTCATCAAAAAACTTTCAGACTAGCATATGATTGATTACCATTCTTCTCTCTTCTAATAACCAGTTCATGTTTTGGATGAATAAGTCAGGAGACAGAAGGAAAATACTCTAAAAAATATTCCAGATTTTAGATTATTTAAAATAACCTGAATAGTAACCACACTGTTCTATCAGTCTCACACCTAGAATATTAGCACAATAAAGGCAGACAAAACCCAGTCTCATAAGTATCAGCAAGTTATTTTTAAGGATCTCTGCAATGCATAGAATAAACTGGAAACTTCTAAGAATCAAACCACAGGCAGAGTAAGTTATATACCATCAATGACAGGATCGGCAGCTTCCAAATACTTAACAGCCAAATAAGTAATGAGAAATGGTTCTAAAATACATCAGAAGTAAACAAGTTCTGCACTCACGAGGGAAGTTGTACTTGAAGCAGGTTAGAGCTACAATCATCCATTCTGCTCGGGTCTCACAGAATATGACAACAGTGCTCTTGGGGGTTAGTCCCAGGGCAGTCAGGCCACTCCCCAAGCGATTCACTTTCTCATTTACTTCTTCATAGGATAACCATCTGTAACTTCCTAAAATTAACTGGTGAGGAAAACAAAAGAAATTGGGATGGCAAGAAGCTGCTGGTACAGCTGTACAAGTGCACCACAAGCACACAAACTGCCGTTCATTAAAAGGAAAAAACAAAGCTTTCATTTTTCTTGAAGTAGATGAAATAGTGCATCCTGTTATTCTTTAACTACTCTGAAATGGATGCTTTATTTCATTAGATGATGATTAAGGAAAACCTCCAAGGAGACATTGGTTGCTGAGGCAAGATGCAAAGCAGCTCAAAACCAAATCAGAATTAAGTACAAGATTGTAAGCTTTACCTTTTTGAACACTTTTCCATTTGGCTGCATTTCATTTTCTTCACTCAGTACTTCTCTGGTCCCAAGACAGTCCTTTTTCCCAAACTTTGCTAAAGCATGGTCAAACAGCTTGTCCAAAGTGTCTGCTCCAGGAATGTTTATGTTTGCTAGCGAGTCAAGATGTGTGACAGAACGGTAGGGGCTTCCAGGTTTGTCCGAGATGGGTTTGGCTTTTATACGTTTTGCCATAGCCTTTCTCTTCTTTGCATTGGTAAGAAAATACCATGGAATAAATACAAGCATACTGTACACATACATTACCAAGTACACAGGCAGCAAGAGAATGGCACATACTTCTAGCCTAAGTTTCATTGGTATTTATAAAAAGAGAATCTCTTAGGATGTTCTGAAGCAGGCGCAAGAGCAAAGCAGCAGTGCCGTGTGGTGTAAGCAGCAACAGTAAGTGAAGCTTAGGTAGTTCTGTTTCAGAGCAGCTGCTAAAATTTTAGTAACCTTTGAGAGCCAACAGTGGACACCTGTGGTGAAGACCAGAGCCAAGCAGAGAGCAGGAAAAAAAAAAAAAGAAAATAATTCAGTTAGTAATATTCCAGTCAGTCCATTAGTTTTAGTCCTTCTAAGAGTTCATTACAAATGCATCAAGACAAAGGAGACTGAAGGAACTGATTTCAGAGGCATGTACCCTGCACAGCACAGCAGTGTACTGCTCTGAGGATGAAAGAGGATGAATCTTTTCCATACTTGTTTGTTGCATCCACAAATATTTACTTTTAAAAGACATTTCCCCACCATCTCTGTTTGATTAGTTCAGGGCTGTTGAGATGAAGTCTGTCCTTTGCACCGTCATAATATTGTGTTTAAGCTACTTGAGTCATGCTACAACTGTGTAATTAGGGGAAAGGTCAACATTTGTCTCCCCCTAAATATTTGTACAAGAGAAAAGATACAGTAGATTTTTCTTTACTGTTTTTCAGAATATTTTATCAATTTATATTCAGATTTAAATGTATCTTGATATGGAGTCCTGAAGGGCCTACATGTTGTAATCTAAAAACTATATCATATTTCAAAACTGCTTTATTAACTCTGCTCCAGCAACTGAATTCTCTATCTGTTACCTTATAATTACAAATGTCAGACTCTCAGAAAAAAAAGAGTACACAGATTTGCTTTTCCCCCTCCAAAACCTACTTCAGTATATGCAGTTCAGACCCCAGGTATGGAAAATGGCATCCAACTTGATCTATTTAATCCAATTTAAAGTAAAGCAGAGTTTGGTAAGATTTTGTCTACACGATTTCTCAGGAAATCTTTCCTCCTTAGGGAGAACTGAGCCTGAATAAAGACTGAGGGTGAGTGGGAGGAAAACAAGAGCACCCTAGCAAACCAGAGCTGTGGCTAGCCCTGATCTGTAATTAGTCTGCACTGGTACATAGATGATGCAGGTCCGTATCTTCATCTGGGTAGCATGCAAACACAGTATGCAAATGCATCATCAACAATGCACATGGCAGGACAAGTAAAAGGCAGAGATGCACCAACAAAGGATCAGTGCCTCAGACACGGGAGGGAGGAAGTAATGCTGACTAGCTTACTGCAAAGTCCAGTCTTTCCTGGACAGAATCCGATAAACACAGCTGATGAAAATAGGGAAATTTTCAGGGCTCCATGAAGAATGAGAAGAACGTGGGCACACCTCAAAGTACCTTTATTAGCATCTAGGTGATGAGGGAGGCTACAATTAACATTTCAGGTTAAAGATGACAACTGCTACTATCAGCATAACAGGAATCTATTCATAGGTTGTTAGGGTTTTTAATAAGAATTCCAACATCTGCAGTTTATGTTTGTAGCCAATATCAACAGCACTTACTGTAACCTAAGATTAAGAGATCTGCAGATACTGCAAGTAACATGATTACCACATTAATTTTTAATTAAATCTATAAAATAAAATTACTATTGAATGATAGTATAATGTATTCAACTAAGCTCAGACTTGTTGAGAAGAGAGATTATTCTGCCTACTTCTATTTATAAAAAGTGAATGCTCCATTCTTTACAAAATGTATATGCTTAGTCTGCTTTAGTTAACCTCACTGTCATCAACTGCTCAGCCATCAAACCTCAGCACAAGAGAAACCATTTTACTGCCTATTCTCTAAAATGAAGGTCTGTTAGTTATATTACAAATCTTGCATATTTTCATTCCAGTTAATTCAGTGCTCCAAAAGCAGCAGTTGAGCTTGTGTTGAAAACAAAAGCCAGGCACAGTGCTAAGACTATAGGAAGAAAACATCAGTGCATGCCCATGATTAGACACAATTCTTTGTGTTCAAATAAACACTAGAGAGAACTAGCAGTGCTCTTCACCTCCCAACAAAAACCATATAACCAGACTCAATGACTAGGATGAAAAGCAGGCTTGCTGGAATAGTGCAAACAAGTCAGGGTAAAGAGAGAGTACTGGAGCTTTTACTGCAGCTAAGCAGTAGCTTTTTCAAGTAGTTCTACCAGTAAGAACCTACTCCCTGATAATCAAAACCTGACTAATTTAGAAAAGGAGGAGAGGAATGGGCTCTCATTTACTTAAATTCTTTAGCCAATGTTCTGGACTGGCCAATACTCTGAAAAGTCATTTAACTTTTCCATCCTATTTAATCTCCTGTACATTAATTGTATACATTGTATTTGAGCTCTTTAGCACCTTGTGTAACACAGTGAACAACTACAATGCTTTCAGAGTATTTTCTGCCTATGTTACTACAACAGATACAAACTGAAGATCATATTTTCACACATTTGCTCACTACTAATTAAATCTATACTGACAAAGTATCTATTAATATATATTTACTGCAATTATCTCATCTTCCCACTGCTGTTTTCCACTCCTACTTATTGCATCTATACCACTAGCAAATTGGACTGAAGTCTCTGGAGTAAAAGCTGTCCCTTTTTTTTAACCATATCTAAAATGATAGGGACCTGCTCCTCTTGTCATCTAAGCACTGATGAGATGAAAATAACACAATGAATTTTTACAGCACCATCATGATTTCAACAGGTTTTTGACAATATCCAATTAACATTCCTGATTATGAAAAGTATTTACAAAACCAGATCACATTTCTGGTAACTTCAAACGTTTCTATCTTGACAAAAATCAGTTGTAATTCTTAACAGACATCAGCTGGAAAAACTTAACCAAGTTCAAAAAGCCAAGTTTGGCTTTTTGTCCTTTGAACAGACTCAAAAACTGACAGATACACACACAGACACACAGGTTTACTTACAAGGTGCTTGACAGTGATGTCAGGGTTTTTCAGTGTCTATCAGATCTATATTAAAACAACAACAACAAAAAAGTATTAGAGACTGGGATTTTTTTTTTTGCCTTGCAGAAAGGAGGAGCCTTTAAAATTGTTACCCTAATGCTCCTGAAGAAGAGCAGGCTATGAATTTAGACAAAGGTGGCACATGCTACACATACAAGAGGAGAGCAATGATACTATTGGAAAGACTAAGCTTGCAAACTACAGTGTACAGATCAAGATGAAGCTACCCAAAAGGAGTTTAATTTTTAAGGCAACCTCTCTGTTTAAATATGTTGTGCATAAAGCTATGAACAGAAGCTTAACAGAGTTTAACAAAGAAGAAAAGCAAGATAGAAACTTTCATACTTCTTATAGTCCATTCTTCTGTCTCAGGGCAGAAGCAACAAGACCTTTATTATTCTTGATGGATGAGCAGGCACATAACTCAGGACTATCTAGCATACACTGCCCTAGAGTCTGGTAAAGAAAGTGAAATAAGAGTTTGGGTACTGAGGTAAGAGGGCGTTTACAGGACAAAAGCATGGTTATGTAGGCAGCAAGGCTTCATTGGTCCCATGACCAGTGAGAAAAAAGATGCCTTTATCTAACTACAGATATGTCTTCAAAGTCTACTGCACAATCCTTCTCTTGACTACCTGCTTCTGTATACAGAAAGCTTTTATCTGATGTTTAACCTAGTTTTATTCTATTAGCCTTCCCTGTAAGCCTAAGATTTCAGTCAAGGTACCAGTTTTTATGGACTGAAACTGTGTTAACATCCCTTACAAAATTCTACAGATCTTTTCTCTTGAGGGAGTAAAGAAGAGGCTCAGTAATGTTTTCAGTGTTGGTGGCACTTGTGGCTGTTAAAGATTTTAATCCATAATAAAACCATCCCAAACTTGTGCTAAGTAAATTTTGATTATAAATATAAAGTATAGCAGACTGGCATACTGCACTTGCAGAAGTACCTCCATACTAATTCCATTTGGTCAGAAGCCAAAGTTAGCTATTCAAATTACACTTTTTCTTCAGTCTATTTACATTTAATGAGACTTTAAGAGACAGGATGAGATGCAATGTTCACATCAATGCACCATCCAGGACCCCTTCAAGGCAAGCCAACTACATATTACTTAAGTGTAACAGTTCTGTCCTTTGTAAACTTCCTCTGTTCTCACAAATAAAAGGAAGCGTAGCACTTGCATGTAAGTTTTCACTGCATCAAAGTAAAACTGTTACATAATATTAGACTATGTAATACTTTATATAGACTTACAAAGTTCATAACTTCTCTTCATTGGTAATGTAACTAGCCTATTAGACATTACCTATTCTGGAAACAGCAGAGCATTTCTTCACGTCAGAAATGCACATTACCAGCAATCAATATGCTTCAGGCATGACTACAGCAAGAAAAAACCCAACCTAAACCAAAACAGATGTAGTTTCTCCCCTAGATAGCTGTTCTCAGCATCTCTGAAGGATTTTCCTCAGGTGAATAAGCTTCTAGCAGTTTTGAAGTGGTAATGCGCTAGTCTAGAGTTCATTTATCACTTCCAATGATGTGTTGCAGTGTTTGTATTAGAAACCTCACACATGAAGTAATATTTTATTACTATTATATGCTGAATGTTTACAAAAATTCTATAGTCCAAGCTTACTATAGAAAACAACCAATGCAAATGCTCACACAAGTACTGCCACTGTCCTGTACAGGCTGCCACAGATGTTCTTTGGATATAATCTGACTTTGACATCCTCAATAATATGGAACACTCGATTCTTGTCCTGCAGCCAAGGCCACAGAACAAAGCCAGAAGTCAAGAGCTCAGGTTCTAGAACAGAAGAGACACTCCTCTCTTCCCAATTTTTCATGAATTTAACTGAAAATGTAAGAAGCAACTATTCCTCATACATATATAAATAGCTTTTAAACAATCCTAGAAGCTTAAGTAAGAGCAAAAGCATGTGTGGTGAACAGGGAGAGAGCCTATGCCTCTGGAAGTGACTTCACAGAGGAAGAAGCATCGCAGTCTTCTCTGCATTGAACTATTCAAAGGGAACAGAATCAACTTACCCAGCATTTGCACACTACTAGAATTTCTAAGTGTAACTGAAAACCCAAGACAGTACCTGTAGCTAGACATTTTATCCTCTGCAGTTTAATTTTAATAAGGCAGCAAAATATTATCTTCCGTAGGAAAGGCTTTAATTAGCCCAAGCCCAAAACATACCGAAGGTTTAATATTGAAAGTCTATGAATAACAGTGTTTCTTGTCCTTCCTCATGTTACAGAAGCTTGCCAGGGATCCAATTTACTCTGTAACAGCATGATTAGAAGAAGCCACATTCTTTTTCTATTTCAAACACTAATTGCAACTTTTAAAAGGTTTATCCATTGTGTTAGGAAAGTCATCTTGATGACACTAGAAAGGAAAAGGGTAGTGTTCTAGTTTGTGAACTTATAAAGCAAGTTGTTTAGTTTAGAAACAACACTGGAGGAAGTCCTGGTTCCCCTGCAACCAAGCTCCTGCCAAGTTCAAGTGGAGACGCAGTTCTGGCTTTAGCATAAGTACACAGGGTTGACTCTTTGTAGGAAGTTCTGAAATCTTCCAAAACAATCCAGTTTGAGTAAGTATCAACTGTTTCTGCAATTTCTTTAGCATTCAGGTAGACCTAAACAAGTTGAAAACCACAGTAAGCATTTGTAATTTGTAAGTGGAAAGGTCATTCTACAGTGGAAAAAACCTGAGTTGACCTGCATAAGTACACTGGGTTTTAGTTACAGTCAGCTTTTGGAAGGGAATTTAACCAGTATCTAGTAGTCCTGAATTTGTTCCAGTACTAGAACCAAAAGCCTAGGATTTCAGAAAGAAGTTACAGGAAGACTGAGAAATAACACGTTGCCAGAAGATGCAGCAAGCTTAAACACAATAAACAAATGAATGCATACAACCACACTCTACAAATTTTGATTTCCAGATTTAGACCTGTCCCACAGAAGAATGAGAGAATGCTTCTACAGATAAGAAGACTGTGCTTAAATAGCATGAAGAGTCAGAAAAATCTTGTGGCTAGTTACAACTTCTTTGGGGTTAGAAAGACTAAAAGAAAAACTAAGGGAAATGATTCAGTTTTTACATCATGTCGGTGTTCTTATGAAAACAAACTCTGCAAGTATTAATGCAAATTACTCATGGTAGGAAAATAAAAAGTACATGAAGTCCAATTTTTGTTCTTTTCTCACTGGCAGATTTCTACATATCTTCCTCTTACACAATTTCGTATGTCAAAGGGCCATGGAAACTCCAGACATAAGCTAATCAAACACCATCAGGTTTCAGAAGTACTTCTCTGCTCTAGCAATGCCATAGTAGCTCAAAGTCTGAGAGGCTTTGAGAGCTCTTGCTCTGTCTGCACAGCGTAAACACTAGTACCTATGTGCCAACAAACAGGGAGAGGGGAAAGTCTGAGATAGTGGCTCCTGATATAAGTTGAGGGTCTCTGTTTAAATCTATTATGTTCTATTTGAAATAGCAAAACCACAAGCAGTGTCAGGAACTCTTGTTTCTTGCTGCTGCCTAAAAAGTAGGCAGTACAATTTTTATTTAGCTACCAAACTGAGATAAATTTTTTGTTTTCAGGAGGAATACTATTATTGTCCCTTAGCCTCACTACTTGTGACTTACTACCTCAGAACATAAATGCACTTAAAGTCAATCAGAAAAAAAAAAGAAATCTATTAGTGAGTGTCAAGTATCATAGAGCTATTGCTGCAACAACTATTGGAATGGAAACTAGACCAGCCATGCTTGCCCAGCATTTCTCAGTTATCTAACAGACTGGTGTGAACTCTCTCTCCTAAGCTTGTAATATAAGGGCAAGCAAATATTTGGTGAAAGGATAAGAGCTGCCTGTGTGCACTAAAGGCAGAAAACATAAAAGGCCAAGGCAAGATTCCACAACTGAAAACTATCCATTAAGAATATACTGAACAGGGAAAGTATTTTCTCTAGACTCACCTCTGTTACTTCTGCCTCATTAGATTCTATCCAGGTTTTAATGCACTGCAAACACCTAAGGTTCATCCACCCCAACACTTCCTCTCTCACAAGCCCATGCTCAGTCTGTACTGGCTATGCTGTGATCTCATCAGAAGCCATATGCACACAAGGTTTCAGGGCAATCAAGTTCTGCAGTAGTGGGAATGCTAACTGTCACCATAACCTGCAGCAAGCTCTGCTGTTTTGGACAGCCAGTACTTCAGAAGAAGATGGAAAAGGAGAAAATCTGCCACTGGAAAATACTGATATTACCTCAAAAATCCTCCAACGTCTATAAAATATACTTGGACTAAAGAGCACAACAAATAAAGGCAAATGCATACTCTTTAGGTATAAAGAAGTCTTTCCCTCAGCCTGATCCCCTCAACACACACCCCAGTCTCAGCAGGCATTAAGGCAAATGTTGCTCCTCTGTTTCAATAGCAGAGCTATGCAATCATACTGTTTCCACCCAACTCTGCAAAACAAGCACATGCAAAAGCTGCGTGACCAAGGCCAAATGTTCATTCTGGAGGCTCTGTGGCCACGGAAGTTCTCCAGCGAAAGCTCTGTAAACAGCCCAGTAAGATCTGATAATCTTTTTCTTCCTCTGTGCAATACAAAGTGGACAGTCTAACCAGTTCCGTGTTTAACCACACCATCATTTGGCAATGGAAGGGTTGTCACTTACATGGTTCTGATGATCCATGCAGTGAGATTTAAATTATCCCCCTCTGTTAATTTTCTGCTTCTTCCTCAGGAGTAAACTGCTTTGCAAAACCACAAAAGTAGTGGCCTCTCCTAAGCTTGTTGAATTATACAGTCTAGACAATCAAGTAAGTTTAAGGCCTACAAATATAAAGCCCTCTTTGCCACATCTTTTACAAGGTTTTTCTTTGCCCCCAAGCACTGTCCTTCAGAAATTTGATACCCCAAGTCAAACACTCCCCCTAACACGCACAAACATTCTCTTATTTTAGGCCACAAATGTAGCTTGTGTAACTAATATTTTGCTTCCAACTGCTAGGTGCTTTCCTGGGTCTACTGAACATTCATTTTTATCTATTTTCAACTCACTGTTACTATTAGGAACATATGCATGGCTAACAGGTTGTTTAAGAATTAGGGGGCTCATCTCTCCTCTTATCATAGAATTGTCAGAGTTGGAAGGGACCTCAAAGATCATCCAGTTCCAACCCCCCTGCCTGGCAGGGACACCATCCACTAGATCAGGTTAACCAGGGCCCCATCAAGCCTTGTCTGAAAAGCTTCCAGGGATGAGGCTTCCACAACCTCTCTGGGCAACCTGTTCCACTGAGAATCATTTCAACATCCTATCACAACATAAGGAAATGAGGGCACCAGGTGCTTTTTGTTTTGCAAGTAAAGATGGAGCGGTACATGAAATAAACCTCCCTGGATGAAAGTTTATCCAGTATTTACCCAGACACAATGTTTTTATACTTATGCCTGTTGGATACAACTGCTTCACTGATTCCTGGAGTGCATGCATTGAAGTTCAGAGTGATAAAGTCATGGTATTAGGGCTCAACAAAAGTTAATGATATTTTACTCCACAAAGTTTAAAAAAAAAAAAAAAAAAAAAAAAAAAAAAAAAAAAAAAAACATAAAAAAATTTTTTCCCCCAAAAATTAAAAAAAAAAAAAAAAAAAAAAAAAAAAAAAAAAAGAATCATTAAAGACATTACTCTAGTTGCACAGATTAAATATTAACACTTATTTCCTGGCCTCAAATCCAGTATGTTCCCAAACACCTGTACATCATGACCTGGGAGCAGTTGTACTCCTGTGATGGTGCATTAGTAATGCTTAAAAGTAAAATGGCAGTTCCCAATATAAAACAAAAGAGTAGCATGAATCTATTACTACATCAGAACAAAAGTTAGGAGAAAGTAAACACCAAATCATTCTCTTTTTAAATAGGACTCAACTAATAGGTTCATCTGACCAAAGCTCAGGAACATGCACACAGGAGAGTCAGATATTAAAAGCTACTTCCTTTATTTATGGATTTCCTGAAATCTAGTAGCATTGCTCTGTAATCACCTTTTTGTTAAAGCAACTCAAACAGTAAAATGTTAAAGTTCATGAACACAAGTGCAGTCTGGCAGCCAAACGGGCAACATAATGACAGAGATCATCATAATCCTTTCTTAATGCTCTATTGAGAAAGTCCTGAACTGGTAACCTCCTGTGATCTATTGAAATCCAGACACAACAATGGACCACAACAGCTTCTTTTACTTTTCCTTTTACTGTAGTTACCCTGACAGATTATATGCTTCTATTTTAAAGTCTTGCCAACAGCAACTGTTGTGTGATTTAACAGCCTAAAATTCTAAATATAATTCTGTATTATCTTCAAAAAACCTGACTGTGTCTTCAGCTTTCACTTTGACAAGAAATTCTACCAATTTTATATTTACCTTTATTGCTTTTCAAAACCTACACTGACTCTCATCAATGGCATTAGGTTGCTTTCTTCTCAGACAATGGCCATAATTTAGGTACTGAAATTAATGACATGCTTAAAACAAAACCAGAGGGGAGTGGGAAGAGACGTAAAGGTTCCTCCTCTTGTACCACACTGTGGCCTTCTGCCTACCAAAAAGTGTTTGAGGGCTGGGAAGGATTGTTCTGAAGTTCTTACAGGTTTGTCAAACTTCTGTGGGGACAGCCAACAAGAGGAGCACCAGAGATAGGAAATACACTTCCCTTTTTCTCTGAGGAGCTCACATCCAAAGGCAAATTCCTCCTTTTTTTTTTTTTGTTACTAAGCAAAAAGAATTAGGCTTTCTTATTTGCAGGTGGAAGAAATCCTCTCCTTGCAGATGTTCTGATACACAGATGACTGGCTATGCACTGAAAAACTCAAGGAAACTGTCCCCACCCATGGTCACTTGAGATGGTAGCCCTTGAGATTTCAAGTATGAGTCATCTGTATTTTTCATTTTCATTGTGTAACTGGTTAAACTGCAGAGGAGAATGGTTTGTGAGTCAATAAAAATTAGGAGCATTGGGAACAAGCATATTTTAGTCTTTTGCACAATCACAGTATTTTCCAGTGAAAATGTTATAATGTCTTCTGTATGTTTAAGGCACTGAATAGTATTGTGGCCTCGATGCAAAATTTGAGCACCGTCTGTTGTCAGGTTCCTGGTGAACCTATCACTATTACTTTCTAGCTAGATTCATCACTAGATCTCTTTCATCTCTAGATCCACATCTGCAAATCCCAGATAAAGATTTACCTAAGACAAGACTTCATACTGCAATTTTTTGCTCACTTTAAACTTTCTGCGAGTCATCTTGCTTTCTGCTGCTTTCCCATGCTTTATGATAGACTGAGGTAGCTTTAGGATATGGTTCTTTTAAGAGCATTATTTGGCAACCCAAGTACTACTTTCTATAAGGAAGATCTGGAGATACAGGCTGGGGATGAGTTGTACACTGATAATAACACTTAATGCAGTGTATGCCAGTTCAGTCAGAGAAATTGGGGATGTTACCCATCAGCAGGGGACGTAATAACTGGTGATGGCATTTTCTGCCAGGGAAGGCAGTCTTGCTCATTTACTACATCATAACAGTTTTTTGATTTTGATCTGCACCTCTAAGAGGAAGCAAGCTGACTGTGCCAATTTCAGTGCATTTTCTCCTACAAGGCCCAGTGCATGTTCAAGTTTTCAGATTTAACAGCTCTATACACTATTTTTTGCAATCTTCTGAGCAGCATAACACCACCAAACCAAGAAAACAATGCAGGAATCTGAACATAAATATTCACACTAAGACAGGAGAACAAGGTAGAAACTAGCACAGTTCTTAGAGAAAAGAAGTTAAGAAAGGAGGAAAAAATACCCAAAAACCCTGAGACAGTTTTAAACTGTGAGTTTAACTTTACCACCCCCTACGACGCACGGCACACACAATTATCACACTTCCTACATGCAGGCACCAATGTGCTTGTTTAAGGCATGCAATTTCAGAGGCAGGCAGCTTTTGATGTTCCTAGTCCAAAATATCCACATAGCTTTTGCAAAACAGCAGCAGACATACAGGAGTGGGTCACACTATCACGTGCTCAAAGCCAGAGCTGGAAGCTGAGAGAGCACAGAGCAAGCCAGCTCTGCCCAAGGAGGTGTGTAACCATGTTATCCCATGGTTGTCCCAGGGCTAGTATGTCCTAGCCCTCAGCAAAACCTACTAGTACAGGAGAGCGGTGCACTAGCACAGCGACAGAGATTCCTGGCAGGAATTTGTTCAAGCTCTGCTGGCTCAGAAGATACAAGAATGTATGAAGACATAAAATAAGTTGCAGCAAACTGTAGAACTAAAACTCATGTGGCTTGACATTAGGTAACTAGATCACCTTTCATATGAATAAAGCAAGAGTCACAGTGGCAACTGCAGAGGAAATAAACTGTACAGCACTAGACTAAACAGAGTAAAGTGGTCTTAGACTTAACAAATCTGGAAGGAAGCATGAAGAGGAAGCTGATGCTGTTGGCCATTCTTTTAGCTTATTTTTAGGAACATTTTGCTCTGAAAAAAGGGATGGGAAACTCCTTACTATTACATGGTATCACAACAGCAATTTAGAGTTAGCAATAAAATAGAAGATATAACTTACTTTGGTAGCAAATGCAGTGATAATCGAAAAGCTAACCTGGTCAGAAAGTATTTTCCATTTTCTACTTAAAATACCCAGTCCCTCACATTCCCCACTCCAAGTCTATCAGTATTTGGACTGATCATTATAGTGATGGAAGGACAAAGTTCCCTGTTGGAAGGTTTTAGTAAGGGTGATTTAAGTGCCCACTCTCTAGTTATTACCAATTTTACTGCTCACTAGCACACAAAAAACAAAGTCACTCTTTACCTTTAATGCAAATGCAATTCAAATACTTCTAGCTAAGTAGGTTGATAAAGTCATGAAAAAGCTGAAAAAACCAAACCAAAACAAAAGAGCACAAAGTATTAAACAGTGCATCTCTTAGGTTATAAACACATCTAAACACACTATTCAATCCAGCCTTTTCCTGGATTGGTAATAGGAGCTTTGTTAGCTGCTTGTTGTCAAATACCATTGGTACAATTGCAATATAGTACCTGCTACTTGAAAACACAGAACAGGCTGCTCACATCCTCCACTTTAGGTGAGGGAATACCACTAGACATTCCTTACATTATCATTCTCAATTTCCCCTTAAATTCTACATTCTAGGTGCCTTGAGATATTTGAATGATGTAAGGTGCCACCAAGCACTGTGCCACTGTGCTCTTGGTTAAAACCAGCATTATGACATTAGACTGCTTTTAGCAGCCTCAACTTTAAAGCTTCAGCAACCCATCATTCAAAGCTTACCTTTCTTAAAGATAAATCTACATAATGCTATCCAAGTTATGCAAATACTTTTCATTTGCAGGTTTTTAGGCATGATAAACTTACAAACTAAGAGGTCATACTTAACAAATTTATTAAGCTGTTTTGCGTGAGGAACACCTTAGAGAAACAGCCAACATAAACCTTATCCACTACTTGCATCCAGTATCTGGGCCATGACACAGGAAAGTAGGAAAACAAGTGTTAAAACGGTTGCTATGGTCCTAAAATCTTATCCTTTAGGTATAAAGCTGTATTAGCATACACACAACCTATGTTTGTGTGTTATTTTCATGCATATATTCCAGAAATTATGATCCAATTGCAGTGAAAGTGACCTGCATACTCAGGTAACACAGAGAAGGTTTCCCGAAAGCTCTGCTCCTCCCTCATCCTTCCCTTAACCCTTCTGCCTCTGCTTGCTCACCTCTGCAGTTCCAAGTGATTTGGTCCAGGTTAAACATGGATTATTTTAGAAGCAACAGTAGGTTGGGTGTAGGCTATACCTGAATGACTGCAGCATTTTTACTCTGGGGAATGGAGGGAGAAAGATGACACGGCTGGTCACCACTTGATCTTTTCCATTAGGTAATGTGATCTGGAAAGAGTCTTGCACTTATTTCTGACCATTCTGTGTATGTGATTATCATTCATCAAACCATCTCTGAGCATTCATATAAGCTGACCTCAGCTGAAGGCTAGAAGTTTTTCTCTTCAGTTCTGTTCAGTTCTCTTCACACTAGACTTGCCAGGCTGTTTAGTGTGCTCTCTGTCAGTCGAGTTGCTCTCTTCTTCTGTCGAATTTTTCATTTTCCCTTTCTATTGCTCTATCACTTTGCTGTTACTTGACATTACCATTAGCTGCAGATTTACTGTCTCAACTCTTCTGTGTAACATTCAAAGCCATAGAAAATCTTGTTGTAAAACTACACCTTATCTATCTAATACTGTGAGTCTTTTTAGTATCTGTTTCCATTGTGCAAAAAACCCCAAACCTGCCATACTAAGAAAAGAAAAGGATAGTACTTACAGCAAATTTTAAAATACAACAGAACTTGAGCAAACTACTTTATTGAACTGACATGAACATGACCTCAGTGTGATGGGGACTCCAAGAGAGAAGTGAAAATAGTGCAACAAGCCTGCTGCTTCTCAATTAGAGCCTTCACATGTAGGTTCATGGCAGCCAAATCAATCCGAATCTGGCCTGCAGTGATCCCACTCTGTTCACCTTGCCTGCAGATTTTGGAGTCAGCTTTAAGTTGAGCCAGTTGTCTGCTGTAGCTCCCTATTCAGTCACACAAGTGCCAGTGCAAGGGAGGAAGTTGTGACCTGGGTTTAGTCCAGATGACACAGAATTACTCGCCCCGTTAAAATGGAGCTTTAAGAAATTTAAAGAAGCTTAAAATGGAGCTACAAGCACAAAACAGAGCTGAAAGCAGTAGCATCCTCCCATTTTTTGCTGTCCAAGTCTGTCCCCTCCCTTTTGCCAGAGGCCAGAGTGACTGACAGCTGGCTGCAGCTTTTGCAAGTTTAATGTGTTCATGGAAATGGAGCATTAGGAAAAAAGGCAACCAGAAGCTGTAGCTTGATAAGCAACCTACTTTTATGTCTATTAAAAGCCAAAAACACCCTCCCCAAGCCCCATTCCCAAACACTGGAATGTCTATTAAAATTTTATTACAGATAAATTTTATATATTTAAAACCAGTTTCATATGTTTAATTTATTGAAGCTCAGGACTTGGTAATCTTCCTGTTCCAAAGTGGCACAGGAAACAGCAGCTGACTACTGAGTCAACAGTTTAAGGCATGAAACAAACGTCTTCATTCATAAAATGCTGGGGGTTTTGCTACGAGCCAGCCTTCAGCATGCAGTGATAACACAGTTCCCAGCTCCTCAAACTTAACTAGCATATTGCAAGTAGTGACATTCCACAGGCTGCTCAACTCCTCTAGTTTCCAAGAGCAGAGGTTTGTTGAGAATGACTCACTGTATGTTCTACTTATCATGTATTGTAGGTAAACTGAATGTAATAAGGTCTTCTCAAAAATGATTGCTTGTGTAACTACTACAGAGGAAACAACAAAGCACCTGACAGATTGTTTAGGCAATGTAAGTGTTTCAGTGCACCTGATCAGTTACATCAATCTGCTGGGGTTTTTTCAGCAAGTATCACAATACAGACTCCTTGTAATCTTACCACTACCTTCATCAAACCTAGCAGCTCAACAGGACACTGATGGCAGCACTCATTTAAATGTGGGAAGACTGCCTTAGCTGTATGTGCCACCTGCCATCAATACATACAGAATTGTGAACTCCAGCATTGTGTGAAGTTAGATCAAACATTTGGTGGTACCTGCTCATCTTTAGCCTACCTTGACAGACTGCTAGTGCCCTTCATATTTCCCTGAGTGTGAGAAACTGGTAGTGCAGAGCATTAGGTGAATATTTATTATTTGCAATCTAATGTTGCTCTAAATAAAACTTTCTGAATAGACTTTTTGGTTCAAGTTGTGGCTCCTAGTGCACAGAAATGCACATAATAAAATGTGCAAAATAATAACTTAAAACATCAAATCCTGCAGCCAGACAAGCAATCATTACATGAAAACAGAAGTAAATTATTTTTATTTGGGGAAAGTTCTTGTTTTAGCAAATATTGTATATGAAGCCTGCTGTTGACCTGAGTAAGCTGGATGTAGAATGAGCAACTCAGCTGCTTCCTTTCCACAAACACAGCATACTTTTAGCTTTCTCTTTAAAAGAGGCTGACTTTAGTTTCAGGCTCATGAACCAAGCAGCACAGTTCATATCTTGATAGCATAGTGGCTAATACAAAAAAATTTAAGGAGAGGAATCAACTGCTGTGTCCACCTGATGCTATGGAGGGTAGAGATAGGATCAAATGAAGAATAGTGGGGGCTCTGTAGTGCCTGTGGCAGGCTCTTATTAGGAACTGACTGCACCAGACACAGAGTCAGCCCTTCTGGCCATAGGGTTGCCATTAGCTGGGGGCCTTTGGGTTCCACAGGGAGAAATGGGCAAGCTGGAAAATAATCACAGGAAAAGCTATCAGATATATTAGCATGGCAATGATTTTGTCTGCAAAAGTATCCCTAAAACTGATCTGTGCCCCATCCCTGGAAGTTTTTAAGGCCAGGCTGGATGGGGCTCTGGGCAACTTGAGCTAGTGAGAGGTGTCCCTGCTCATGGCAGGGGGGTTGGAACTAGATGATCTTTAAGGTCCCTTCCTACTCTGACAATTCTATGATTCTCTGAACAGAGGGACAGTAAGGAAAACTCACTTGCACTACCAGACTAAAGGAAAACCAAACAGTGCTATTGTGTCTGTTTTGATTGTGATATGTAAGATTTTCTGGCAGCCATGAAAGAAGAGCCTTAGGGCACACACGTGCTCTGCAGAAACCATTTATTTGTTTTTATTTCTTTTCCAGGAACCTGAATTGGGAAGTACAAAACCCCACACTTGCAACTACTGACACTGAACAGAACTTCTCTGTGCACTACCACTTAATATTATAATTTATTTGATTCCGTTCTAGACTAATATTTTTCTACTCCTATGAGCAGGATTTGTGCAAACAAGGCTCATAAAAAGGCTTAAGGGTCACTTACTAGGAGATGAGTAGATGCTGTATAAGGGATGTAGCAGTGACAAGTGCAAAGGCTCTGGTGGGCAGAGGCATGGCTAAAAATAAAACTGTTTGGGAATGGCAAGAAGTACATTAAGAAATGAGCAGCAGCCCTTGCATGCCTGACATTTGTTTTGAGTTGCATTGTTTAAGCATCCAAAATGTCAGCATCGAAATGAAGGTGGCTTGAAGTGCTCAGGCCTCAATAACCCCAACTGCAGCAGCCCAGGGATGTCAAACCACACAGTGGTGCACAAATGGACATTGCTGCTTACAGAGTCCAGCCTGCACACATGGCATGCTTGTGGACTGCCAGGGAAGAACAACAGGCAGTAAGAATCTCAGCTAAAGGGAGTATTACTACTCAAATAACTTCTGTAAAGTTAGGCAGCAGACATACAAACAAGCAGTTTTATAAATCAGACCTCTAAGTGCAGTAACTGTAGTTGGAACCGAGTAACTGCACCTACAGAGGAAAACCTCTGTTAAGATGAGGTTCAGAATGCATGTCCTGTACCTTACAGCATGTAGAACAGTGGTTTAGTAAGAAACCAGTAACCATCCCTTCATGTTACTTGAATCTACTGTTGCTTCTCCTAGAATGTAAGCCACATTTATTAAGTGTTACTTAAATTCAAAAAACACATACCAGTAAAACACCCAATGAAGTAAAACAAGGATCAGAGCACTCTACTATTCCTATTTTCACTTGAAAATGGGTTGCACACTATCATAAAATAGCTAAAAAAACCCACCCCAAAACCACAAACAGAAGACCAAGTCTGCTGTACAGATCTAACAAGTAATTCTGCAAAGCATAAACCATTAGCTAGATGTTAAGAAGAGTTTTTTACATGCTGGCTATGCTTATGCTAATACTACAATAAAAGCAGAAGAGGGTAGCTAAACATATCATTAACAGATATTTTAAAAATAATGATACATTATCATTTTTTTAATCCTCTGGACATAGCAGTTCTGTAGCTGTCTTGGTATTACTTGCCTACAAACTTACATTCTATAATAAGGAGAGTTAAAGCAGAATCCCAAAAAGTCTCTTTAATTAGTGCAAACTTTAAAAGTACATGTGCTGGCATGTCATGTGCTATTTTAAGTCTGTCCTTGCCTTGTTAACCTGTTTCTAAATTCACAGGTTTTCAAGCACACCTAGGTAGTTTTTCAGTTGATATATACATTAATATTCTAACCCCCATTATACACCTGTACATACCTGGTTATCAGTGTATGGAATATGAGCAATTTCTCTGCACACTAACAGAAGTGATGAGCAAAAATCATGAGATGAGCTGCAGTGTCCTCACACAGTTTAAAGTAAAACAGATATGGGCACAAGTATTCTGCTCTGGTTTTTGACACTTAACAGCTGCTATTGATAGACCAATGGATTTATCATAAGAATTTAAAAAGAAGTATAAGTCTGTGGGCTAATAGGCAAGTTACAAGTATGCTTTTAGAAAAAGATGCTCAACTGATGAAGCAGTAACACACTCTAGGGAATCAACAGTCACATCAATGTACACTGAAGGAAGTCCTAGTTCATTAGCTTTGTCCTCAGTGAACAGCAGCAGTACTCAAGTATCACAGATTTAAGAGTCGGATTTAAAGTGATAGCCAAGGATCCACCTTGGATCACTTTAAATCCAAGACTCTTAAATCTGTGATAATTGGTAAATCACTTTATCTTTACCTTGGAGATAAAGATATCTCAGTCTGAAGCTCAGTGAACTCCCAGCTGCACATCAGAAGAGAAGACTGAAGGGAGATCTTATCACTACTTCACCGGTGGATGTCAGGAGGATGGGGCCAGTCTTTTTGCAGTAGTGCCTAGTGACAGGACAAGAGGTAACAGGCACAAACTAAACCTAAAGAGGAACTTCTTTACTTTGAGAGCTGTAGAGCAGTGGCCCAGGCTGCCCAGGGAGGTGGTTAAGTCTCCCTCTCCAGAGACATTCCAAACCTGCCTGGATGCCATCCTGTGCAACCTGCTCTAGGTGAACCTGCTCTGACAGGGGGGTTGGACTAGATGATCTCCAGAGGTCCCTTCCAACCCCTAACATTCTGTGATTTGGCATTAACTGTACTACAAAAAACATGCAAAATTTGAATAGGAGGTGGGGGGAGTGCTATCTCAATATCTAGGATTCCTTAGAAATCACTTTACTGAGGTACAATGTACTCTTTGATTACAATGGAAACTCCAAGTGCTTAGCTCTATCTGAAGCAAAAAAAAAGAGGGAAACAATTCCTCACATCCTTCACATTACACAGCTATTAATCCAAAAGCAAAGCAAGTAAAATGCATGCTGACCTTTTGATGCAGCAGCATTTGCTCCAACCTCACTTCCATCATAAGCAACTCACATACTCAAACTTCAAAAGTCATCCACTATACAAACTGCTCCTGGCAACACTCTGGCTAAAGGAAAACATTTCCCACCCCTCCCAGCCATATGCCCACAATCACCTTCCTTTACTTGTTCTGCTCCTCCATTTCCCAAGACTGCCTGTGCTATTTATTTCCTTACTAAAAAATGATTCAATGTGCCTTCTGAGTCTTCTGCTATATTTGGGATCATCTTAAAATGTGAAATAAATCTCCAGCCAATTGCACCAACCCTCCTCATGCACACACATACTTCATAACTAACCTCTACAGAAGATCGAGTTCAAGCCGGTACCAAGGTTAGTCCCAACTCAAAAGCTAGGGCAGCACGCCTCACAAGTGGCACAGCAGTCTGAACAGTAGAAAGGTTTCCTATCTGGGGCAACAACGACAGCATCAGGAGTTTCCACCCCCACCGCTCATGCCTAACCTCTGTATCATGCTCTTGGTCAGGTCAATAATGTTATGCACATCTGGCACATGATTAAAGCTGTGTCTTGATTACAAGTTCAGTTTATATGAAGTACTAGATAGGAGCTGACAGCCCTAAGAAGAAGTAAGACAGAGGAAGCAGATCTGCTGTAGTTTAAGTTCTCTCCTGATATTTTTGTTGATTTCAGCCAAGCAGCTCAATGCTGATCACACTAGGCAGAAAAGAAAACTGAAACTGTATCTCCAAAGCAATTCTGGCAACTGGCCAGAAGTCTTTGCAAGCACAAGTCTTACTTCACGGTGTCTTTTAGTTGACATCCATGGGAAACAAGTGGAAACTTCTCACAGCTCCAGCATAGGCACGACTAAGGCAAAGCTCTCCCTGACCACCACTCAGACCATAAACAGCAACCTGTGAGAAAGGGCCTCGGTCCTGGCAGGCATCAGAGATCATTACAGGAACTCGTCACACCACTTTCAGTGTGTGTTTTACTTTCAGCGCCACACAAGTTACTCAATGACTGAGTGGCCGCAGCATTCAGCTTTCATTTATATGTGCCCGTCTACAGAGTTCAAGATTTTGAGGAAACAGACAGGTACTATGACCGTCAGCTAATCAAGGGCAATCCTAATTTTCTTCCCCTACTGCCAACCAAAAAAAAAAAACAACCCCAAGGAAACAAAAGGAAAGCAATAGCAAATTGTTAATAATTCCTGTCCACTGTAAAGCACAGGTGTACTAGCAGAGCAGAAATACTTTCTGAAGCTTTCCCTTGGGCCCTTCCATACTGCTAGCCTACTCCAGTAGGCACCTTCCAAATGGAGAGGTGACAGCAACCCCAGTTACAGGAAGGAGGTAACTTTGACACAAAGATGAACACCAAAGCAGTCACTCTCTAGCTGCTGTAGAATGCAAGAAAATTAAACATGGCCAACTTTTGAGATATGCCTTCCACAGCGAGGGTAGAAGACGCTGCACCATCTATGTAACTATCCAATATATAAATAAATGCAACAAAACTGCAAATTGTCTTTCTCAGGAAATTGCTTCCCTCCTTCCATTTCCCCTGAGAAGATAAATGTCCTGAAGCACAGTGACCACATGCTTAGTTACATATACAATGAAGATTTCGCTTAATAATTAACTCCAACTCTTTTTTAGCTTAAGTAATTCCTTATTCAGAACAGGTTCTTTTATAAACAAGCACTCATTCATGTCTTGTTAACTACCTCACTCTATCTATTAATCATTGACTTCAATATGTAATATAGCTCAGGCTAGTGTTTAGTATTTCACTGGGGTACTAACTTCATTTAGAACAGTGTAATAGGCTGTATCTGTTTTACTAGCTGCATATCATAACATCATGTGGAATATGTTTGTATCTAATGCCTTGCCTTAGTGATTTGTTCAAGTGTGGTTTCTTTAGTTTTATAAAAGGGCTGAAGCATAATCCTCACTTTAGGAGGAGGCATCATCCACTGAACACTGGTAATTTATTATCCTGAAAACATAGAGCCACTGATAAAGGTTATTCAGTCAGCAGACAATGGGCAACACTGTCCTTTGCTTGCACAGTGTATGTTACAGAGGGTGTGAAAGGTAATAGATGAGTAAAGTTTGCATGAGATGCAAATAACCCAATTACATCATGGAGCTCTTGAGGGGATGTTTAATGTGGAACTATTTAAGGCTTCTGTAGAACTGTATTAAAACACAAACTTTGTATCCATGCATGAACAGCAGAAGAAAAAAAACTGTGAAACCAAACAACCAACTGTGGAGCACTGCTAGTGCTGTTTCTTGTTTGAGAAAAGAGACTGCTTTGGAGATTTATTTGTTCAAGATGTAAGATTTTCACATCTTAAGACAAAAATAAAAAATCCATGTCTTTAATGGCAGGACTTAGTCTGAGATGAACAATCCCAAAGATTCAAAAAATAGAATTTAATCAAAAGAAAAAAGATCCTATGTTTCCAATTCCTATTTATACCTTTATTTGCTAATTTTTGCACTTCAAATTGGCAAGGTTATAAATGCAAGTTTGTCTGTAATAGTAAATGACACCGTATGTTGTATTAGTATTTTTATGCTGCAAGAGGTCCAAGATGGAAAGAGCAACCAAGTAAGGGCAGGTACTATCCTTAACCTGACAATCCTTTTTTACCACCATCAGGGACTACAGTTGTTCTTCTACTTTTTATGAAATAATCCTTAATGTACACCAAATTTCCTTCTAACCTCCATCTACTTTTTACAAGGGTATGTAGTGATAGGACAAGGGGAAATGGCTTTAAACTGACAGACAACAGATTTAGATTAGATACGAGAAAGAATGTTCTTTACTGTGAGAGTGGTGAGGCACTGGCAGAGGTTGCCCAGAGTTGTGGATGCCCTTTCCCTTGAAGTGTCCAAGGCCAGGTTGGATGAGGCTTTGAGCTGCCTGCTCTAGTGGAAGGCATCTCTGCTTACATCAGGGGAGTTGGAACTAGATGATCTTTAAGGTCCCTTCCAACCTAAACCATTGTATCTATTTACTGAGCATCCTCCTTAGAAAAAAAAAAAATCAATTATGAAAGAATTATGTTATAAAAAAAAAGGAGTTACAGTATAAAATAGCATTTCATCAAAGCATTAGGTCCAACAGGAGCACTAGGTACATGGAGGTGCACAGAGCCTGCTGCCCTTGTCCACACTCCTCCTGGGGTGGGTGAGACAAACAGTGCACACCCACTTGCTTTCCAAATAAGCTTCGAAAACCCACAAAGAGCTCTTAGATCACCACGAAACAAAACTTATCTCAGGGGGAATAGGACAAAAAAAATATCCAACCAGTTTCTTGCTATGACGCAAAATAGAAAAAAGCGCCCACATGCTCTGTGCGTAGCGCCGAGCAATGAATCACACTGTCCTGGGTCTCTACATCAGCATCAGACCATATCCTGAGTCCAACCTCCTTCTCTGCATCGCGAGGAGGAGGCGGAGGCGGAGGGGTTCTGAGGGAGGAGATAGCACTGTTGATGTAGTCAGGGATGCTGCTAAGGAGCTGCCGGACAAGAGCAACAGTGCTTGGGCAGTGCCGCCTCTTCCCGCTCTCCCCCATCCTTCCACGTCCGGAGGCTGCGGGAAAGATGGGGAAAAGCGGGGAGAGGCAGCACTGCCCGGAGAGCTTCTATGAGGGCAGACATGGATAACCATCCCGATCCCCGCCGCCCCGCCCCCCCCCCCATTTCCAGTCGGTTTTCCCACTACACGCCACCTGCTCCCACCCAGGGCCTACTCGAGCATCCCCCAGGCCCCGGCCCTGCCCCGGGAGCCATGGCCGCGGATCCAGAGATGTTGGAAACGACGTGACCCCACGTAACCTCCCGCTCCTTCCCTCAGCTGACCCGGTTGCCTCCGCCCAGGCGGGCAACGGCCACGGTTCCACCCCCAGAGGACGTTCCGAAAGGGTGCGACAGCCCCGTGCACCTCTCCTGTGTGTGAGGGTCGACCCCCACCTGCCGAGGGGCAAAGAAAGGAACCTACCCCCAGGACGCTCCTGTCCCCGCCGTTACAACGCTCACTCACCTCGCCCGACTGCCTCGTCCCGGCGCTGCCGGCGGAGAACGGAACCCGCGACTGTTCCCGCTGCTAAAATGGCTGAGGAGGGCGCGGGGGGAGCAGCGGGGCGAGGGCGGAGCGTGACGTGCCGCCGGAGGAAGGGAGGGGGCGGGACCGAGACCGAGACCGAGACCGAGACCGGGACCGGGACCGTGGCGGGGCCTCCGCGGAGTTAGGGGCGGGGAAAAAAGGAGACTCGGATCCGGGGCAGTGCCCCCGGGGAGGACCTGACTCTTGGGCAGCCGTCAGTGCTCTTCGGGATGGACCTGGCTCCTGGGCAGTGTCCGTGGTCAACGGGGGAGAATCTGGCTTCTGCCCTTCGCCGCGGTGCTGGGTCTGAAGGTGTGCCCTGTGTGTCCTCGGCATGTCTCGGACGGGCGTTCGGGGAAAGCAGGCTACCACCGTGGTGTGGGCGTAGCTCTGTTACAGAATAACAGAAGGGTTGAGGTTGGAAGAGGTCACCACAGGTCATGTAGTCCAACCTCCCTGCTCTCTAGCAGGGTCCTCTAGAGCGCATTTCGCAGGATTGTGTCCAGATAGGTTGTGAGTGTCTCCAGGGAAGGAGACCCCTCTGGACAGCCTGGTCCAGTGCTCAGGCACCCTCACAATAAAGTTCTTCCTTATGTTCAGGTGGAATTTCCTGTGTTCCGGTTTGTGTTGCCTCCCATCCTATTGTTTGGCACAATCAAGAATAGCCTGGCTCCATCCTCTTTACACCTTCCCCTCGGATGCATTGCAACAGCCCCCTCTCAGCCTCCTCTCCTCCAGGCTAACCAGGCCCAGCTCCCTCAGCCTTTCCTCAAAAGGGAGATGGTGCTGCTGTCCTGTTCATCTCGTCAGTTTTTCAGGGAGGCTTGGTCAGAGCAATGGGCACATGGCAAAAAAACACTTCAAAGCCAAGGCTCCCTGAGAAGAGGCTCCCTGTGCTGTTAGCAGGCTGGAACTGGGAGCAATAATGCCTAGTCTGGATCTTTCAGGGTGGGCTAGACAGCAAGAGGGTTTGTTAGCCACTTTTGCCTCCTGGCAATCTGGAGGCCACCAAGCTGGGTCAGAGGCTCCTGTAGTCTTCACTTAGAGCACAAGAAGTGGGTTTCTGCAGCAGCACTGATGAGAGCAACTGGGATTAGTCACAGCACGGTTCAAAAAGCCAGAGGCCACAAATATCTCTGTGATTCATGCAGAAGTTTGCCAGATGGTTTTACTTGTTTTGGAGTCTTCAGAAGAGAGCTAGAGCACAAAATAGCTAGCTTTTGACAAGACACATAGCCACTTCTGAACAACCTGCAAAGGAAGAGGAAACATTTCATGCTCCATCAGTGCTGAGAAGTCCAGCACCATCCTCCCCCACCCCATATGGAATGGGACAGAGCGTGAAAAAAGCAAAACTAGAGAACATGCCATAGCTATATTGGGTAGCAGGAGTTTGCTCACATAAAAGACAGAACCTTGCAAGAGGCTAAAATTTTCTGGTCACAACTGCACATGCCATGTGGATGTTATATTGAACAGTTTTCATTCTTAGAGAAGCAAAAAGCACATCACTTCCTTCAGTGGAGGCCGAACTGAATTGCTCTGTGGCTTGTGCTTTGCTTGGCCTGTATGAATTTTAGGGCAGTCCGTTATTACTCTCACTTTGTTCCAATTAGTTTCAACCTGATTGTTTTGCTTCAACTCAAATCATCACTAGTGAAGGGCCTGGATTGTGCAAAGTGCCCAAAGGCACATCTCTTTGATGCAGACTACATATTTTTTTGATCTAACCTCCCTGGAGTTAGGAAAGGTTGGGCAAACAAACTTGCTAGAAGTCAGTATTTTTTTTCCAACTAAAACTGGCACATTATCCTGTTTGCTAAATTTTCTCATAAAGAGAATATATTTGTAATTTGTTCCAAATATTGTATACTTCTTGTAGTCTTAATTTTTGAATTATCTGAGCTTGGATTTACTGTGCTATGGCCTGGTAGTGAGTAAGGAAGCATGGGTGGAGCTTTGGCATGGCCACAGTGGGTCAGCACAGTGACTGAGTTAGCACATTGTCCTGTTCCCTGTGCTGGCTAGTCGTCTCCTGGGAAGATGACAAATTCTGCAGCTCAGAGACTTTTAGCTACAAGTGGTCTATTTCTGCTCCTGATAAACAATTTAACAGAAGAAAAATCCAATTGCTTGCTTAATTTATATAAGCTTCTGGCATCTACAGCTTGATATAGTTCCACAGTTCATCTTCAAGCTGTGTGAAAATCACTCTGTGTGTTTTTTGCCTTCTCTCTGGTATTTCCATTTGATGTCCCTTGACTTTTGTGTTCCTTAACCATGAATTATCATTCTCCCTTAACTGTCTCCATGCCACTCCTTGTTTTCTAGATTTGTATCACAGATTCCTTGCACTACTATCTCATTCATCTCTATTCTACACTGCCAAGTCTAGTGTTTGCCAGGTGCAGTTTCACAGCACCTCCAACAAATTTAAGCTGCAGCTTCCATCTCTGTAGCTCAGACTGCATGTTCCTGCTCCCATATGGATTTCAGGTGCTCCAGGTTGTGCACTTCTGCTGAGTGCAACTCTGCCCTCACCTCTCCCTTCATGCTCTCCCTATTGGAGACCTCACCAAGGAAGCCATGGGACCCCCTCACCAGTCTCTTCTTTGGCACAGGACAAGCTGCCATAGCACCTTGCATGCCACAGCAGTTTGTGTGCTATAGCAAGAAGCTCAGTGAGGAACCCTGGTGCCCGTGTGGCTTTGTCCACTCATGTCCCCAGGCCAGGCACCACAGAGTGACACCAGGTTCAGTGGCTTTGGCCAGGCTGCTCAATAAAACACTTTGTTTGTGTCAGAAAGATGAACATCTAAGTCACGTTAATCGTTTCAGCAAAGCTGGAAACAAATTTTGGTTAATTACAATCTAAGGGGAAAATATAACCTCTCAGGGTGTACTTACAATAATGAGTCCTAAACTTAAACTTACTACAGAGGGTAAGTGAAGAGTCAAATACACCTTGTTCTGTGGAGGCTTTAGAAACATCACTATTAGAAACCTTTCCTGTCACTACAGGTTTGCAAGTGCCTACCTGAATTACGTAGGATTTACTGATGCAGCAGCTGCTCTTTCATTTGTCATAAGAAATAGTTATGTTTAAACTGCTCTCTATAAATAAAGCTATGGTCAAGTAGCAATACCCTGAGGGTAAGTGGAATATTTCCAAAGGTTTCAAAACAGGTAGCTAAGAAAAGCAAGCCTGTTGACAGGAAGCTTGCATTCATTACAAGAGCTCAGAAATGCCTTTGCAAACATTTTTAGGAGTCCACAAACAAAATTAAAAATGCCTTTATGTAACAGGATGGCACACTATTTTTAACCCCAAATTTCACTGAGAGGATTCTAGTTTTCCCTGGTGGTGCAACTGCGTTGTATCTTTCCAGTAAGAGAACCCCAGCAATGGTATCTATGATTGGTGTGACAACTTCCCAGGCAGTGCAATTCTTCTGAACCAATGCTGATTTTCATCCTTATCACCAAGGTCAAAAGAAGTAAGAGAAAGTTATGTTGAGGAGAAACCAAAGCCAGTCTAGAAGGTCTCTGGTTTTCACCATGACTCAGGGCAAACTTGGAAATAGTCAACAGCTTCTCACCTCGTTCCTGATATCGGCAAAGGGATTGCATAATATTAGCACTTTTAATCTAAGTAGTAAATCAATATTTGGAGCCTTGTGGGTTGTTTATTTATGTTAGGAGCAGTGACTGGTGAAATCAGCTCTCTCTTTGATGCAATCGTGTTTCTTCACAGAGCATACACGTAGAGCCAAAACAACAGAAAACTAATTTTGTACATGATCTCTGCCATTTTGTACCAACCACTCTCCAGAAAAAAAAAACCAACAACCAACCCTCAGTTTTATCTTGGGCTGGTAATGTTTTGATGTGTTCCTTTTACTTTGGTTGGTTGGTTTTGTAGTTTGGTTTGGTTTTAGTTTTGTTTTAATTGTATTCCTGCTACTTCCCAATAAACTTAGAGAACATCATTAAAGAAACAAACAAATAAAGGTGAAGCATTTTAGGCACCCACACTCTCAGGATTTAAAACACAACGAAACCAATATAGCAGCCAGTCATACACATTTGGTGCCACAAAAAGTTATTGATTTCTCCAGAGAAGTTAATTTTAAGGAGGAATTTCAAGCAGGGAGGAACTGGAGAATAATCTATTGAATAGAGGGCAGGGGTTTAAGAGAAGGGACCTACTTGCAAATGCATGAATTGTTTTGTTCTTTGATGCTTTTTGTTTCAGCTAGTTCCAAGGTACCACAGCCATGATAGCACCTGTATGCACATTGATGTGCCTGCATTTTGATTCTCTCATCCAAGTAGGCACCTGGTTATTTTATGATCTTGGGGCAAATGAGCACTTCATAGAACCACTGAGATCAGCAGCTTTGCACGCTCCAGAAAGTCAAAGAAGAATGAAATTTCAATGTGGTCTTACTATAGAGAATATGACAAAACTGAAAAGCCTCATCAGGAGCAGAGCTTTAGAGTACTAGGTTCCAAACAGGCTACTGTATGGACATGGAATTCCTGACTGAAGAATACACATTTTGGAGAGGAAATCAGTATTGACAGAGATAATTCTGATCCGTGCCACATGAAATCTAGGTAAGGTTTGGCACTCTCATCCTGCTGGTGCAAACAGTTGCATGTCTTATTAGAAGAACATATTCAACTGTACAATCATTAGATCACTGTACAAAACAAAGTACCTACAAATTATTTTCTGGACTTTAGAGGGAACTTTGAACATTCATTACATGGAGGACCTTAAGTAGATCTCACATAATGAAGTATGTTCTAGTGCTGCCTAGAGACATTCACAAGAAAGAAAATCAAACGCTACAAAACCATGATGTTTTCTTATTTTTTCACAAGATCCAGTGTAAAGTGCAGGCTCATGATAAAGAGCCTGTCAGATTAGGAGAGATTATGCATAAAAATAGGGGTAAATAATTGTCATCTTCCAGTCTATTTCACACTCTTCTCATTAGGATCTCCTGAGTCTTACAATTTCCTTTAACATTTTAAACATTCTGGTGCCCTAATTTAGTATGAAATTACCTGTGGACTGCATTAGAGCAGACTAAAATTCAGTGAGGACCTTGACCTCAATAGTTTCTCTATTTACATATGCCACCTTAACTTTGTTCCAGTTTGTAATCTGAGCTCCATTTTTATAAAAATACACTTAATTAAAAAAATAACACAAGTCCTAACCATCTGTGCCTGTGGCCTGGCTGCCATGTCAGGTACATTTTGGAGGAATACCTAAGAGGCAAGTACAAACAACATCCTCTGCTGTGCTCCCATACCATCTCTTCTCCCTGGGAGCAGCTGCCTGTGCACATAGTCCTCCGCATTTGTAATGTGAGAAGTAACATTAGTAATTACTCAACTTACTGCTTATCTGTTTGTAGTCATTCCTGTTTTGGGGGACAAATCAGTAGACCACATCAGTACAATTGCATGAAGGACAGACTTAATCTTGTGTCCAAACCACGTATTGTTGCATGAGGGAATACTTACTCATTTTAGAATAAGTGGCTTCCTCTGTAACTATCTAACTATTACACAAAGATTAAATTATGTCTTTCTTTGTTTATTGATAGTTTATTTTTTTAAAGCAAAAAAAGCATAAATCAACTCATAGTCCTTAACACTGACAGACTTTGAGCTCTTTTCTGTAGTAATCTGTGTAAAATCATATCTAAGAGATATTTCTGAAGATCATTTGGTGATAAATTGCCAATCTACTCATGCAAGTCTGATAAGGTCTTGTTATTGTGAACTCCCTTGTGTGATTTTTCTAAACAAACTGTAAATGGCTCCTGGAACAGCTGTTTCTGTGATTCTATAGCCCCATAAGGATCAGTACAAACTGATCCTGCTTCCATCAGATGTACTTTCTTTTTGTTTCAGAGATCACTGTGTAATTACGGAGTCACACCACAAAAATCCAGCCCAAGGCCAGAAGGATTGCATATGCTTTACAGCAAGTACGTAGTCTTCCAGTCTTAAATAGTCTACACATTCTAAATTACAGCAAGCTGCCAGTCTGCCCTGACATGCTCCAGCAGTTCTGCTTCAGCTTGTTTGTGAGTGTGTAAGGGAGTCCTTACAAGAGAGTCTTGCAGCTTCCATCCTTTCTGTCATGATTTACAAGATGGAGTACCTGTAAGAATCTCATTTACCCAGCTTGTCAAAATGTCAGCATTTTCCTGGAATGCAAATTACATTATTTTCATTCTGTCTTTGCAGCAAAACTTTCAGTTATATCTTGTTTTTTCTAGCTCAACCTCTTTCTTCAGAGGCTGACTGATCCCTGTGCTGCTCCCCAGCAGTCCAACAGAACTGCCTCCATAGCATTGTGGACACAAATTCCAGCATGTTGAAAAATGTTATTTATGGACACTTTGCAGTAGTGGTTCAGACTCCTTGAGCAACTTTGCATATTACACTGAACAGTGTAATGTGTATTTTGTTATTTTCTTGCTCAGAAAAATTTAGAAATCACACACTAAACATTTCCAACATACACTTTTATCTCTTCCATCCATGTAAGTCTATACAGACTCTTGCTTACATGGACAGAGATGCCAGAGTAACAAGTTCCTACATTCTTAATAGCATTTTTCAGTCATCAGGTCAACATTTCCTTTGCACAGTAGCCTCCTTGTCAAAACCTCTGGATCTAAATTGATCTGATTCCATTCATAAGCATTTGTAGTACACAAAATGTCTATCCATGAAAAAACTCAGAAATCACATACAAAGATGAGAAGCACACATGAGCACAGTGTCTTCAGAAAAGCTATATGAATTCTTACTTTAAAAAGGATTTCCCATGTGATCAAGGGTTTGACTTAGCACTCAGCTCTATAAAGTAAAAGCATCTTCCATGAAGAGTCCAACTGAGCTTCAGTCTTGTAACACTTAACTGTGACTGCTTTCAATGCATGCACTTGTGACACTGACTTTCCTTTTGTCATTAAACCAGAAGAGAATTCTACTTACACAATCATTTGTCATATCAGATGCTTCAACCTGCTTGTACATGATGTTCCTTGGGTTTACAAGTAATGCAAGAAATACTAAGAGAGTATGTTTCACTTAGGCAATACTTGTAATGACTATGCTTTCATTTCTGTCAGTAGTTCTATTACAAGTTGGTCCCTGGAGTTAATAATTTAATTTATTCACATGACACTGTATGCAAATATAGTGTCAACATATATGCAACTGCAAAATGAATTGTTATTGTTGTAGTAGTTACAAAAGAAGTAAATGCTCATGAATGAAACCTGGCAGACACTGGAGTTGGGGAATGGCTGAGTTCTGAGGTGTTCTCTGCTCCTGCTGCTCTTGTACTCAGAATTCAAAACTGCTTTAAAGTAGACACCATCACATTATCTGTAAGGATATCTGGCTCCACAGGCCAGCTCAGGTATCAGTATTAACCACAGCTGACCAATACCACCATAACAGTTTCTTTCTGTTCAAATGAATCGTATCACTTACAGACCTCTTTTCTTACAGGACAATGATAGTTAAGAAAGATGATGCTGGGGGAGTTTCAGCTTTAGCCTATGCTGCCTAGATAATTTAACTTCTTCATTAATATACAATAGAAGCATCTTCAAATAAAAGACTTGTAGCAGCTTGAGAAAATTAGGAGGTAGTGCAAAAACAGGAAGGGTAACAAAGGTACATTATATTCACTAGAGAAATCAGGTAGCCTTTCTCCTCAGACGCTCAGGAAGTCAAGTACTCAAATATCATCCTGCCCAGCATGATGTAGAAGCAGACTAACAAAACCAAGGAGATAGACTGGATAGCCAAAACCCTCCTGTTGATTTTACTTCCAGTATTTTGAAGGGTAAATTTGGAATACTTTTGATGCCTGAAAGTGGAGTGACATTGCTGCCGTGGCTGAACACTGCAGAGCTGCAGCAGCTGTCTAGTCTCCTTTAGATTCATTTTAATCTCATTTGATTTGATTGTAGCTATGTGCCATTCCAGGTACTGGTCCCAACAACACTACTGCTATTGACTTCTGCTCTTCATGTCTTTGTTTAGTGTCCCCACAGTAGTACTGATGGAACCCAAACAATTAACTGTGTGTTTTCACAAGGGTGCCTGCAATACCTTGTGATTCCAGGTACCATCTTGTATTGAAATGCTTCTTGGTATTAGCCCATGAAGTACAGAGAATGTAGAAATATTGAAACATCTGTGACTTTTGTACCACAAGTCTCAACCTTCAATTTGAGCACTTGACACAATGCTGCTGAAGAGTAGATAATAAAAAGCTACATCCTTATTCAGTAGTACACTGATGTTCACTTCCTTTCCTAGAATTGGCTGACCACAGGAGAGGAAACCTATAGACTGAAATATTGCTATGCAGAATAAACAATTACTCCTATGAGCAGCAGATCTAATGCAGCCTACATGTTTTTTTAGATATAGATTTGAATTCCTAGCTCTTTGTCTTCCATGGGCTCCTTGTTTAATAAGGCTGACCTCTCATTGCATGATTTGTGCTGTTAATAGAAAAGATCAGTCAACATTCTTCAGCATTTCTGTGATAAACCAGGTTGCCAGGTGTCTCTGTACATGGAAATCCTATATGTCTGTAATTTAGACTCAATAACAAATTCTTTTTAAAAAAAAGTAAATTGATCTCAAGTTTAAAAAACACTCTTGGGCCTTTAACTAGCTAAGACACATGCAGCTGTTTACACTCTTGTCCAGAAGTTATCTGATGAACTTCAGCCCATGCACAGAGCTAAAAACAATATAAGGTTGGACACCTTTTCCTCCTAGAGCTTTTACAGTGAATTCTTGGGTCAGTCCTAGTTACCTTGTGAAAGAAGCTTTGGCCAATGCCTGAGGTAGGGATTTCAGATGAGAAAGAACTAAAGCACCAGCCTTCAAATTTACTTACAAATAATCAATACTGCAGTTTCTTCCTTCTCCCCATACTAATAAATTAAAATGTTAAATACTTTTAAACTTCTCCCCAATATGCTACAACAGCAGTTGAAGTGCACAGGGTACTTGCAGTATAGGGGAAGCACTGCAAACAGAAATGACACCGTAACTTCTAAACAGCTCCTTCTACTTCTGCTTCTCCTTTAATGGTAAACCTATCCCTTAATTTCTGACACTACTATCCAGTTTTCTCATTTTTATGTAGTAAACCCAGCAAATGCTACCTCAGTGCAATTCCTATTGCTCTACACTCCATGCACATAATTTAAGACCTTTCAGAATTCATTTTGCAAACAGACACAGTTAAACCTGAGGAAGTTCTCGCACAAAGCAGAGGAACAAGGACAGATATTTCCCCCCAAACAAGGCTCTCTGCATCAGGCACTTGATAAGCTTCCTTGGACTTCAGCAGTGTAGGGCTCTGTCCTGACTAAGAGGCCAGCAACTTGGACAACTGGAATAGTATCAAATATGTTCAAATTAATCTCCAGTATGACCCCAGTGCCTTCTCTGGTGTAACACTGGGCACAGGTCTGGCTCATATGCTACAGAAAGTGTTGGTACAAACGTAAGGGAGTTCAAGAAGAATAATAGAGGATTTGTGATGAACAGGAGGCTTAAACAGTTTTAAACCAACCACCCAAGATTTAACTTCAGACTAATTATTTTTCTATGGTGTAACTTAATGGCAATTCCTCTTAATACTGGATTAAAAAGTTTAAAATAAGCAAGCCATATTCAACACCACAGGAGGTCTGCAGTAATAATACCAGTTAAGCCTAATAATCTCCTAAGTCTATAGCTCTAAGACATTCCCCTGGGTGTTAGGTGATACTTCATCCAAAGACTGAAATGTGCAATTCAGGCAAAGAAACAAATAAATAGTTTTAGCAGAGCAAGATTAAAATGGCTGCCATTAACCCGAAATAATCCTAACTACATGCTGCCCAGTTTTTATCTAATGATCAACATATTCCCAGAAGGACTCCTACTTTTTTCCTCACAGGCTAGGTGAGGAACTCTGACAAGGATGTGTAATATTCAATGACAACATCAAGTTTTTTAGGCCTGTCTGGAGACAAGAATGGGAGCAAATGCTGCAGAGGATGAGTGGACTGTCTGAGAATTCTCATTCAAGGTATTTCAAAGCAAATTATCCCATGTGCAAAGAAGTTATGAACCCTCCCTGTCACCCCTTCCATAACACAGCCCTCTTAAGGATCAGAGAAGAGGGAAGAAGCAGCTAGGAATTTAATTTCAGAAACTGATTGAGAATTTTAAAGTTCTGGGTTCTACAAAGTTTAGACAACTGCACTCTGCTGCTTACAGTCTAGCAAAATATTTTAGATTATTGAGGCCACTTAACATCCAAAATACATTGTGGAAGCCTCTTGCTTCTGCTCATAGGCAGCTGTAGCTAGGGGTCTCTGTAGCAGTACTCAAGCAGGCCTAGAAAGAGTTAGATTTACTGTTTATTTTGAAATTTTATTGACACAACTTTTACCTATACAGCAAGCTCTATCCCAAATTTCCAGTGACTTGTGCTGCTTGGATCCTTTACTAGTTTGATTTTTTTTAATGATCTCCCCCAAAACTACTCTGCATTTGTAGTGTGGCAGTGACCAGTAGCACAGGTAGTTTCCATGTCTTTACTAAAAACCACCTGCTTCAAAGAAAGGAAAGGCAGTAACCATTACAGGACTGGAAGCCTAACTTTTTTTTGCTCAGAGGTGCAAACCAGGCTCAAATCCAGCAGGACCTGTGCTGCCATCTGCTGCACGATGCTGTTTTGTTGTTCTCAATTAAAAATGCAAGCAGTTTTATGACAAAAGGTTATATTGCAGAATGCAGATGTCTAGCCTAATTTCTCATTAAAAATCCTCTAGAGGGGAGGAGTTAGGCACGTGGGAATGGTGAAAAATGTATCTTGAAACATAGCTGTGTTTTCTGGTGTACACTCATGGTGTTTTCATGCAAAACCAAATCAGTTGGTGCCTCAGCTGAGGTTACAGACATCTGCTCTGTGGCATTAGTTTATGTGTGTACTATTCCATGTTTACAACCCAATATACTTTCATCTCTACAAAATAAATAGTCTCAACATACCAACTCCTGGTGACATTTAAACTGCTTTACAAAGCATGGGAATGAATGTGTAAGAGCTGCCTTTAACCCTACAGATAACAACAAGTAATGGCTGAGTGGAAATGATACTAAGAAAAGCTGATTTGTGAGGTTTCCTTATTCACAGAACAGATAAATTGCCTCAGCCAAGAGATTTTCACAACAGCTGCACAAGGCCTCCTAGCAGACTTGCTTCAGTTACTAGATAAATAGCCCACTAGGAAAAGAAATGTTTGTCTCTCTCAGAACCTTTCCACCCATATCTTACTGAAATGCAGAGTTCTAATGAAAAAGAGGAATACTAGACTTGAAAAGCTCTTTCAGCTCCTCATGAGAATTATTCTTGATAGATGCAGTATATTAAAGTTAAATACTGTTTTGGGGTGGAAGCAGATGGAAATTGATGAAAATAACCAGACTAGTAAAACTTCATCTGTTGAGATCTAAGTTGCATTCATTACATAGATAGAACAATTCTCTCAGTTTGATCCCTAATGCTCCTATGCTCTCTACAGCTATTATTAAAACTTTTTGGGAAAAGATGTTGAGTTGACTAAATTATTCCTAACTAAAATTACAAAGTAGGTACTTAGAAAACAGTTGCAAGACCTTTTGAAATAATAAAAAGCCGCACCATGTTTATAATAGTACATGTTTGCAGAAGGTATTTCATTGCAAACAATGCCTCAGTGATTGGGCATTTCTCCCCCAATGTCACTGAAAGACTTAAAGTCTTTTTCAGAACTCACCACTCTATCCAACAGGTTTAATTAGACCTTTGAGTGAACCACTTGATCCTCTTGCTCACAACATTTCAGAGCAGAAAAAGCAATGCTCAACAGTACTGCTGAAGATCATATCTCATTTCTTTCTCAGTTCTTTTCTTCCAGATTTCCAAACCCCAGCGTTTCTGCATAAACAAATTCATCAGTCCAAACTCTAATATTTGTTTACACCTTAGGGCCAGGACTATAGCTCTCCCTAGATGCCTTTTCAAGTATTCTATCTTGCTAAATGTTTAGTTTTGGGGTTTTTTTTTTTGAGTCTTCTTCCAGTGAAGGTTTCAAAAGCTCAAACAGGGCTATGTGTTTCAGGTGACTGTTTTAAGTCACAGTGCAGTCTTTGCATCATATTTTAATAGGAGCCAAGGCAGACATGCCAGCTAGCAAAACCAGCTAACCAGAAGGTGGAAAAGAGTTCTGGGAAGAGATTAAGATCATAGGATCATCTCAGCAGAGAAGTCGATATTTTGGTATGGATGTTGTACTGTTGTTAGAATTCACTCTGTATCAGTAGAAAGCTTTGAACTTGATCTTGCACCACTCATATAATTTGCTTGCCTTTGTCAGGTTGCTTTTAGGAACAAAGTCAGATTCCAACATATTGCAAAACAATCCTTAGAATACAAGGATCTATTTTGTTAATACCAATTAGTCAGGCACTGATTGTGCTGCATTTTCTTCCATATTAATATCACCTCCCTGTCTAGTAATAGCAGGTAGTGTTCTCTATTCACAAGATACCAGTGAAAACACCTTCAGAGGTAAAGATAGCAATTTCTAGATCCCAAGTACATTTTAAATATACCTTCTTTCATTTACATCATTTGCAGATGCCTCATGGCATTACAGAAACAGGAGAGGGCATGTCCTAGTAATAGGGGAAGGTTTAAAGAATCTTTTAATGAGAAAGCTGTACCTTCTGCTTGCGTGACTCAAGACTAGATTTGCTTTGCTTATTCAGCTGACGTTTCTGCTATTTAAAGTTTATAAACAGCAGCAAAAAGAGCTGAAGAACACAAATAATTTGAATTGTTTCAAGCTGGGACATAAGTATTTTTGTTACTTCTCCCCCCCTTTATTGGATAAAGATTTCAATGACATGCTTTCAGAGGTCTGGCCACTCCTTTGAGGTAGGCACCCAAACTACATTTTCTGTTTATCCCTTTTTCTAGTCAAGAAGGCTTTAAGGAAATCAGCTGGGGAGCTCTTTTCCCCATTACTCAGTTTCCAAATGGAAAAATCTGTTGCTGAGTCCAGTATGATCTGTTGGGTAAAACACCTGTACTGAGTACCACAGCCCTGACCTCTTGCCTAGGCAGGAAAAGATTGTATCAAGGTTGACATTGTGGGAAAAGTCTTCCCAGCAACAGCCAGAGGAGAAAATAAAAGTAGCTAGGCTTGAGGCATGATGCATTCCATCAGCCAAGCTGTACAGGTACATAAGCCATGAATCCTGACAAATTTAGAGAGCAACCTGGTAAGTATTTCTAAGACTTATGAAAGAGACTAAAAGAGGCTGAGCTATCTGGAAATCACAGACCTTGAAATGAAAAACTCTTTTACCTCCCCTTTTCTGTTACTGAAAACTGTTGGCAAGCATCCACTGATGCAGCATGAATAAAGGAGCCACTGACTACAAGATTCATCTGAATACTGTAATGGAACATAAGCAGAGATATTAAATGTGGATAAGGTATGTATTTTCTTGTTTCCTTCAAACACTGCATTACTGAAAAATAAAGGGTGGGGGTTTTTGTTGTATTAGTTACTAGTTCATTATAACGAGCATTTACGAGGGTGAACAACCACGAGAGGGCTCATTATTCCATACAAAACGGGTAAATGAACCTTTCAATACCAAAGCACTTCAACCTGACCTCTGTGTTGTGTGAGGCTCTTACACTTCATGAAATACAGAAACTTGCACAGAAAACATGTGAGGATACCCATTTGTCCTCAATAACTTATTAAAATAAACTCTAAAGACATGCTTCACCATGGTCTTCATCATAGGCTGCAAGGGAATCTCTGCTTCAGCTCCTGGAGCACCTTCTCCTCCTCCTTCTTCACTGACCTTGTGTGCAAGTTTCACTGGGATAGAATCAGAGGCTGGCCATGGGCTGCAGAGCATTAGCAGTTTGGAGTCAGCCAGGGCAGATGACCTGAGCTGGCTCCAGATGTATCCCAGAGCATAAATGTCACACTCTGTATGAAGGGGGAGGTTTGCTGAGGTGAAGGACTCCTCCTTCCACTTCTCTCCCTCCCCGGAGGGGTTTACTTGCCATTCATTCTCCTGAGAACTGTGCTCTCCTGTTTATTGTGACCACAGGATGTTCACTGGGCTGAGTATAACTTTCACACTTCATATTGGTATTAGTTTTGCCATTTTGCTCTATTTGTTTACACTCCAATCTACGGATCTCCTCTCCTTTTCCTGATCCCCTTGTCAGCTGGGGAGGGGTCACTGGCTGATGGAACAACTGTTGTAGCTTAGGCCTGGATACACACTAAATGTAGGTACTTTGAGGAGTACCTCCTCCCTAAACTTTGCAGAGTTGTTTCTCTCACATGTTCTTGCTCTTCTCTTCCACTGCTGTTGCACAGCAACTTTTTCCCTTTCTTAAATGTTATACCAGAGGTGCTACCTCTGTCACTGATGGGCTCAGCCTTGGCCACTGGTGGGTCCACCTTGGAGCCAGCTGGCATTAGCTCTATCAGACATGAGGGAAGCTTCTAGCAGCTTCTCACAGAAGTTGCCCCTGTAGCTCCCCTGCCACCAACACTTTGCCATGCAAACCCAAAACAAAAGGCTGCTCTTACACCATTGTAATTTCACAGCATCTATTTTCATGTATAACGTTCAACAGGAAATGCTAAAATGTGTGACTAATGTCACACTGTATGCTGATAAATGATAAGATGATCCAACAGAACCCATGTCTGGCTCAGAAATCTCTGTGAAAAATGTACACTGCCTGATCTATCACTCTAAAAGCTGAGGTATGAACATCTCCTTCCCTAAGTATCACAAGAGATAAAACCACACAGTGATAGCAATGATGACATAATAGACCTGAGTGTATATTTTTTCATGATAGAATGGAATAATATAATTAACTAGAGAATACATCATATAATAGTTCTCCTCCCAGCCTTTTGTTCTGTTTCTGAGACTGGAATTACATGTGTTTTACATTGTTAAATAGAGCAGTTCCTTAATTTTGAATACCAGTGTCAGTGTGGTATTAATAATAAAAGGCAAATTCCACATAGAAATCTAGGGAAGAAAAGAGTTGAGGATCGCTCAGGCTGAGATTCACAAGTTGTGACCATGTCTTGTAATCAGAAGCTAGATTTCAGTTTTTAAGACTGATCTCAGCCTTAACTAAAAGAGTTTTCAGCAAGTTTTCATGGATGTCAATGTGCCAATGAACTACAGCAAAACAGATCAAAAATAGAAAGCACAGATTCTTCTCCCTACATACCTCTGTAGGCTTACAGAATCACATACCTCCTACAAACACTAGTCATAGCTAAAATCAACTCTAACAAACAGGAACCAGGCTAACCATTCTTGTAAAGCTACTTTGGCAACCACATTAATCCATCATTTCATTCACTGACATCACTTATTTTTCTGAGATAACAGCATGAAAAATACCTCCTAGTCTACCTACAGATGCTTCAGAGATCACCTTTCATTTGGGTCTGGTTCACTGAAAGACTAGCTACTTACTCTTAGGAAATGTATTGAATGGGTGTGGATATAAGCATCTATAAAAGAGCATTACATCCTATAATATTTTGACTTGGCAGGCAACAGTGAAAAAAGTGCTGTTAGGCTGAGCTTCCAATAAAAAGCATCTGGGTGGTTCTTTATGAAATGCCTTTTATTATGCTTAGCAATATCATGGTGCTGCCACTGGACAGGAAACAAAGCAAACACCTTTAAATCTGAAGAATGGTTAAACAGTACAAGGCCCAAACCCAAAAGGCAGCAAATGTCCTTGAGCACATTAAGGCACAAAATGTTTAGTTACTCATGTGTGAAAAGAGCAGTCCTCTTCTTTGTGTTAGTTCTCAAGATGCTTCAAGAAGAACACACATAACATCTGGATGGAAACTTTCATTTTCTTAAGAAAGTGTTTTACAGCTGATCCATTTTTTCACATGTATCTTAAAACTATTTTTCCCAGGTGCCAAGCATCTTCAGAGAATGTCTTTAGTCACTTAACCTGAACATATCACCATTTCTGAGATGCATCCTCTTCTAGTATCACTGACACTACTCTTTGACCTTTTAACTTCAACATGGTAATTAATATCACAGAATATTAGGAAATATGCAGATGAACTGTTAAATATGATTTTCTTTATCTCAAAGCAAACCTTGCACACTCATGATCTTTCTTTCTCCCTGATTTTACTTCCAAATGGTTTTGTGCCTATTAATATTGCAGCTTTTTATATAAGGGAAAAAAATAAATCCAAAACTGCAAATATGACAGAAATGGGATTCAAAGAAAAGCTGGCTCACACAGTTGTCATCTAACAAGCTTCTGTTGATGCTTTATAATTATTTTCAGTCCATCAGATTAAAAATCATGAACATGTGATATGCTTTATAAGCTTCTATTCTGAATGCTTTAAGTTGACATTTACTTTTTTTCAGTATTGTCTAGCATATGTTTTAGCTAAATGAGCTGACAGGGAGAGAGATGATAAAGCCTTTCATCTCTCTCTCAAGATTCCTTGACAGGAAATCAGCAATTACACTACCACAAGCCTTTCTTTATATTCATAACAGATACATGTAAGCAACTGACTAAGCAGCAGGAAGTCAGAATAACTGATGGAAGAATCTCTGTGAACCTAGATTTGGTGCAGTGGCATTAACCATATACATAGGTGATGCAGCTGGAGGGCAGTGGGAAGCTGGAATCACGTAGAATGCTGATTTGTCCATGTGACTGCTGGAGACCTTCCCCATCTTGGGATGTTGCCTGGAGGTTAGGTTCATCTTAAGGCTGGGCAAGTTTGAGTTATGTACTAGTGACAGGAGCATGCTCATGCCTATGAAATGTGTAGTTGCAACTTAGGTGACATCCAACACGTACCGTACACAAAATTCATCTGAACAATTTATGGCAGTCTTTGCCTTGGTCAGTCTAATTAACTAGTTAATTAACTAACAGTCTAATTAACTTTAGATGTCACCATTTTTATATTTCAAGAAGCCACAGAGAGGAAAAGTAAGTCTCAGATACAAGAACAAGCCTCAGGCTCCTGTGCAAATGTTTTAGTTACAGGAATTTATTGCTTTCAAAGAAACATTTCTGTTGATGTAGGAGATAAATATGTTTAGAGTGGATCTTAGTAAGAGCCTAAATTACTTAGTGAAAGGATGAGGAGAAAAGGCAGAAAAGAACATCAGACCCAGACTGAAGACAGGCTCTAAGAACCTGGTGATCTGTTCTTTCCTTTTGACAGTGAACTACCACTTGCTATCCAGTCAGTTTTATAAAGACCTTATAATAATTTATCCAGACTGTGTTTCTCAAACCTTTTAATGACAGTGTCATGTAAGTGTCAAAAACCTAATCAAACTGACAACAGGCTCTGTCCTATCCACAAGGCCTGTTCCTCACTGGAGGAGAATATCAGGTTATGTGGAGTGATTTATTTTTGACAGATCCACATTGACTGCCATCCTTCCCTGGGTATCATCTAGGTGCTAATAATATTTTGGGAGATTATTATTTGTCCTGGGATTTTTCTGGGTATTTAAGTCAATTATACCAACTGAGCTGTATTTCTCTGGCCCTGTCCTTGCTATGGTAACAGCAATTTACAGTTGCCTCTTCTGTTTATTTTTCATCATCTCACTGACCTTCTTAATTCAGTCAGTTCTTTAACTATCTTTTGATCATGTTCACTAGACTCAAACAACCTGAAAACATTTATGTTTCCTGAGTGCCCCTAATCTGTTCTTTACCTACTCTAGCCTGAGGTAATTTTGTTCTTGGCATCACCAGTCCTAACTAGCTGCTTGCAGGTGAAGTTTTTTTGGAAGTCTGATACACTAAAGGCACCAGTCACTTCAGATTTGCTCATAATTTGTTGACAGATTTTCCTCCCCGTTGAGCAGGGGATTAATCTTTTTCTCTGTCTTCCTCTTAGTACGAATATACTTACAGAGCAGTTTTTATCTGATAGTATTTCTTTTTTAAACTTGGTAATCTGACCTGTCTTCCTTTGTATTGCCTTCATGTGCTTAAGGCCAGTAGAGACCTCACCATATGGTTCAGCTAACCTTACAGTTATTTCTATTCTACTTATAATTGGGATAAATGTGCTCCTTGAACTATTTTTTTAAAGCATCATTCCCTTTCTTATCTCCTTTCTATAGCCTGACTTTCTATGAGGTCTTAGATACTTGCTTAATTCTTTACCTTTCAGTACATCTGTTTTTATTTAGTTGTTCTCTTTTCTTCCTCTTCTATGGACAACAAACTGTCATTTCACAAATGTTCTTTCTTGTGGGCAAATCACAGCCCACCTTCACATTCTCAGCCACTTATTCTTCACTGGTATTCTCTTAAAAAAAAACCCCAAAGCAACCCAAACCACCCAACCAAGCCCTCACATTCCTGTGGCTGGTCCATATTCCAAAGAAATCACTACATTTGAGATACCAACACCTGACAACATGTTGCCATTCTAATTATAGGTCTTTTTCACTTCACCAAAGAAAGCTTGAGAAAGAAGTCCAAGAAACAGGTTACAGGCACTGCAAAAGGTAAGAGACTGAATGAAATGCAGATATGAGGTATAAAGCTACCTGGGATTGCTCTTAGCAGCAGCAGCTGTCCTGTTGTGTGTAACTGAGGGAGTGGAAAGGGAAGGATCTGTTCCAGGTTCTTCACAGCTGCATACAACCCAGTTGGTAGACTCCTTAAGAGAAAATAACTCTGTGCTTGCCTTTGTGAGCAGTATTCCTGTAGTTCAGAAATAGGGGAAGAAAAGATCTGCCCAAATCCTGGCGGTAGTGCTGAGCTGCTTGTATTGAGGACCCAGGCTGTGAAGCAGGTTAGCGTAGCAGGTTTGTGTTGCAGGTGCGTGCATGTTCACTTAGTAGGGGAGGCACATGCAGGAGGTTGGTGCCTGTTGAGGTTGTGCATGCATTCACTTTCTACAGCAGGTTTGTGCATAATTAGCTCAACAGGAGGTGTTTTAATGAATCAGTGATGACTGAGAAAACAGCATTTTGTAGAAAAATTCTTGTCAAGCTCTAATTGTGGGAAGGAGCCCTTGAAGATCTTGGGAAAGCCTGGTGGGTCCCTCTTCCTTCCCAAAAAAGGAATTAATTTATTTCACAGCAGAATAGTTCACACCTGCTCCAGCTTTGCAAACCAGGTGTTGTTACCTCTCTGTCTATATGGAAATCACTTTGACTCAGCCAGTACAAATATCTGCCTGGCCTTTTCAAGCTTACTTGTCAAGTTTTCTTTTCCAATTAAGCAGGCCCCAGAGTTTGGCTGGTGGCAATGCTGTTGTAGCATTGTCCTGCGAAGGGCAGCCCTGTAATGGTGAGGCAGGGAAGAGTGATGTGCTACAGGCAGGGTATATGAAATAACATCTGTAGTAGGAGACAGCATTCTAACTACCCCCTGCTAAAGCAAAGTCACCCTGAGCAGGTTGCCCAGGATCACCTCCAGATGGGTTTGGAATGTCTCCAGAGAATGAGACTCCACAACTTCTCTGGGCAACCTGGGCCAGTGCCCCATCACCCTCACAGGGAAAAGAAGTTTCTCCTGTTGTTCAAAAGGAACCTCCTGGGTTCGACTTTGTGCCCATTGTACTGTTGCTAAGCACCACTGAAAAGAGCCTAGCCCCATCCTCTTGCCTCCACCGTTCTATATTGATAGTCATTAGGAAGATCCTCTCAGTCTTGTCTTCACCAGGCTAACCAGCCCCAGGACTCTGTAAGCAATACAAGCGCTCCACAGAGCCACAAACGAGGTGCCTCCGAGAAGCAAACATGGCCTGGCCTGCAGAAGGCTCCCTTTTCACACACCTGTAGGTAAGTCCCGTTCACAGGCACACGAAGGGCTCTGCACTGGTAGGACATAAGGGCACAGCGACTAGGGTCAGGTTGAAGCCCTCTTCAATTTGGCGTTTCCTGGTGCTCTCCACAGGCGCGGGCTCCCGCCATTTCCTGGCCACAGCGGCACTTGAGGAACTGGTTTATCAGGTTAACGCCGCTCTTCGCAGGGGGTCGGGCCTGGGCGAGCCCACCAACTCGCCGAGGAGTAGCCGCTGGCCCTGTACACAGGGGGGAGCCAAGGACACCCCGACGGGCCGCGGGCGGCTGCAGGGAGGAAGAGAAAAGAGCGGAGCAGCCGGGCGAGCGCAGAGGCAACAAGCAGGAGGAAGCCGAGGACGGGGGCGAGCAAGAGCAGTTGGAGCACAGCCCGCCGAGGAAGCGGCAGCCGCCGAAGCGCTTGGGGAACGAAGGCAGTGGCGGGAGGCGGGAGCAGCCGGGGCGGAGGGAGGAGCGGGCGGCGAGGTGCAGCCTTTTCGGGGGGGCTCGTCCATTTTATGTTGTGAGTCAGGCACGTCAGTGGGGTGATGCTACGGCGCTGGGCTGGGAGAGCTGGGGAGCGGCCCGCCCGCTCGGGCACGTACCCTCAGTTCTGCCAGAGCCGCCGCTGAGGGCAACGCCGCTTCCTTCTTCCCCTCCCTCGCCAGGGCCGGCGCCATGGCTGGGGGCGCCGGGCCTGCCTCCTGCCCGCCGTGCCGCGCTCCCTGACGGAGCAGAGACCCGCTGCCCCCGCAGAGGTACCGGGAACGGCGGGAAGGGGTGGGCCGAGGGGCAGGGAGCAGCGGCTGGCGAGGGACGGGCAGGTTGTAGCGCTGTCTTAAGGAGAAGGGCAGGGAGGGGTGGGTGCATGGTGGCGGGCGGGAAAGAGGAGGGGTCGTGAGGCGAGAGGCTTTGGCCACTGCCCACGGGCTCCATTCAGCTGTGGCTCCTCCCTTCCTGCCTGCAGGTCTTGTCCTGGCATCGTAAGGAAAAGCTTACAAATGAGTCTTGCTTCGAGCTGGGTTGCCTGCTTCTCCTGAAGCTTGGGAAGGAAGGGGGCTACAGAGGGGCCGTCCTGGCGTTTCATGTTCCGTCAGCTTGACAGCATTTTGGCTTTGATTCCATCCTGCTCCTACCTGTTCCTGGAAAGTGACGGGCAGGAGAAGGGGCACCGTCGCAACATGTCTCGTTACAGTCTCCATAACCTGCTGGACTGGATGTACGGGGGTGTGGACCCCAGCTTTGCTGGCAATGGAGGGCCAGAATGCGCGGCCTTCCTCTCTGGGCAGCAGCGCTTTCTGGAGAGCATGGTCTTCCTCAGTGTGGGTGTCGTGGAGATCCTGGTGTCCCTGTGGAAGCTCAGGCAGCAGCATTTCAGGGAGCTGGACTGTCATTTGCTGCAGCAGCCCCAGATGAAGCAGGAGAGCTGGGGCAAGAACGTGCTGCTGGTGGTGGTCTCTCTCACGTTTGGGCTGGAGGTGGGCTTCAAGTTTGCCACCAGGACTGTCATTTACCTCCTGAATCCCTGTCACGTGGTCACTATGATGCAGGTAAGGCTTGTGCACGGTCACCAGGAAGTTTTAGTTTTATACTTGCAATGCAGTGTTTTCCCCATAGTTGGTTTGTGACTCAGAAGCGCATAGCAAAAGTGCAAATGCCAAGAATTAATATAGACGTTTTAAAACTGGTTGTAAATGTTTTAAAATCTAGTTTTTAATCAGCTGAATTGGGATTTTGAATAAAACAAATCAAATGAAAAGGTGAGTATGTAACTCTGACTAACGACCACATCTCTGCTTGAAAATGCAAAAAAAAAAAAAGTGTCTGCCTCACGACTTAGTTTCACCTGAGCCTTGTTTCAGGAGCAGAAAATGGTGTTTCTGCTGACAGCTGCATCACATTTAATGAAAACAAGGTTATTGCTAACGCAGCTGTGTTATTTATGTGCAGCTGTTTCAAGCAAATGACTTTTAGGGGTATAAATGTGTTTTGTGAAGGTGTTGAAGAAACAAATTACTCTGTGTGTGGACAATGTTGGTTTACCTTTACAATTTTGGAAGCTGAATAGTAAGGAAACAAGTGTTACCTGTGTCCCCTGCGTGTGGTGAACAAACCAATCTGGCTTAATACTTTTGGCTAAAGTATGTGCTTTAATGACTTGGGGCTTGTTGATGCATCATAATATGCAATCTCTGTAGCTTCCATAATAATGGAAGCATTCATAGTTACTGAGCTGCATTATCTGAAGCTTAGAAGCTGTATTTGTCAGTGGTCCTGTGCACGTCCTTAACTGTCTGTCTCACTGAGCTTGGGAAGAACTGTGGGGAATAGCAAAATTAAATAACATAACAGTAATTTTTGACAATGTTGTATTCTCAACACTGGACAACTTACAAAATTTAAGCTCAAGAATCAATAAAATAATGTCAAAAAGCTTTCATAAAAGCTGCCATGATAACAATATCTGTCCAAGATCAGTAAAGGATGAAAATCAGACTAATGCTGTTGGTCTTCCTTTGCAGATTGTGAAGTGATCTGGGCTGTGTCAGAACAAGCCAGTTGTTAGCTTCATTCCTGGAGAGCATTTCCTAACAGGAATGGAAGCATCTTTTTCTAGTTGTACCAGAGGTTTGAGAGAGATGTATTTTATTTCAAGAAGGGAAAACCAAGCTCTGAGGGCAACATTCAAGACCTTTACAACAATTAACTTACAGTGTCAGAACTTAATGAGTAGGTTGTGTAATTTCTTAAGTGGTGATGCAATGTTAGCTCAGTATCTTACACCACAGGACACTTCCTTCCCATGAAGTGGTAGCAATTGCTGTGCAGTCAGGCAGTACTGGTAATGAAGGAGAAAGTAGAAGATGTGTAAGAGCTGTAGAAATAATCACAATAAAATAATATAGCCATAGTCCATTTCATGGCAATACTCAGTGTTTTCTGAAAACTTTTTCTGTTAACTCTCTGTGAAGAAGGTGAGGATGTCTTACCATTATAAAGTGAAAGTTGAGTGTCTTGGTATGGTATTATAACATGGTGTTAAGGTAAGTATTCAGCAAAATCTGATGCTTAGACATAAATGGAGGAGCTAGTATTGTTTACCTTATTTGTTACTGCTCCCCCCCACCCCGGAACACAGAGACTGAACCTTTGTAGTCAGGCATGGGCAGTTGTTAATCTCTTTTTGACCAGCTGTGAATGATCCTATGTTAATTACTTGTTATGAATGGTGTTTGTGTACCTGAGAAGATGGGTATGGTGCCCGTGTTCAGAAGTCACTGCTTTAGAAATAGACCTAGACTTAATGTAGAGAATGGAAATAGCTGCAAAACCAATAGCTTTCAGCAGAGGAAGCAAGTTAGATAGACACAAAGATAGCTGATGACCTCCATCAGCAGCAAAGTTAGTCTTGCAAGTGTTATTTTTTTTGGCCTGAATTTGCTGAGAGTAGCAGGTTGGCAAGATGAAGTATATGAAAATATAATTTATCCTTCACTCCTGTTCTAACAGCAGTTTGTATCTAATCCTGCTGCTGCAGCTAAATAGTGGGATACACAAAGTAGGAGGTGAAGAAATGAAACATGCTACTACAGTCAGGATCACTCCAAAGGGAAGCCAACAGTAGCTGTTGGTAAAGGTCTCTTCTTTCACTCAATTTTTGTTTTCATTTTCTTCAGCTGAGACTGTTTCACCTCAGAGCAACAAAGGCTCTGGGCTCTGAGCCAAAAATATTTTGGAACTGGAAATTATCTTTCAGATTTTCTTTGTATAAAAGCAAAAATCCTGCTTTTGAAAGATCTAAGACTGAAAGGAAATCACAAAATAAAATGGGAATTATGTTTGCGGTGCATTTGGGCAGACTAAACTGCCTAATAAAATGAATACTGAGTTCTACAAATGACCCTGTTTTGACCTGGTGTCTAATTTCTACCTCTCACACCAACCTGTGTTCAAATCAAATCATCTTCATCAGTGGGATGAACTAGTTTGGATGTATCATCACAAGGATGAAGAGTCAATCAAATGAACATATTTAGCTGCCTAAACAGTTCTCAGGGTTAATCAGTTTCAGAGAATTTGTTGCTGTCCTGCAACCTAGCTGAATTATCTCAGAACAGTGCTAGTCATTTCCAGCCCTAGTCTGGGCTTTGGCTTCTTGCATAGCTTGTGGAGGAAGAAAGGCAATATTGAGTCTTCACTGGTGATGTATGTGCAGCATCATTGAGAGATATAAATATTTAAACAAAAGGTGAATGGAAAGTTCTGTGATTTCTTTGAGAGCTATCCCATGGGTTTTGGGGTTGGTTTGTGCAGTATTAAGTCTCTGGTGCAGTGTGTGTGGGAAGTCTATGAAGAGATTCACACTGAGCTCTTTCTTTACCAGAGGAATGATCTTGCTGAAAATTACTGATTTCTTTCCAAGTTTTGTGAAGGAGACTTTTAGCAGCATCCAGAGCATGGTTGTTGGGAGTGTATAGATCAGTGGTGTGTCCCAGTGCTTGAGCATCACAATACTGAGAGCTTTGCTTTAGTCAGGAGAGAGGAAGGTTTCATCTCTTGCAATGTCAAAGCCAGTTGTATCAAAACCAATTTGTTTAACCTTCTATATTCCTTAAAGTATGGTTTTTAAGTTTTCAGTCCAACCACTTGGGTTCAAGGAGCAGTTCTTCATTTCCAGTTCAGTCAAGGAGCAGTTTGAATTTCCATCAAAACTCACTGTTCTTCAGGATGTGTTGGTGAACCCCTAGTCTGTGATTTCTGACACACATATCTTGCAAGCTGCTATTCACAATCCATGTGACCTAATGAAGAGGTACAAACAGACATCTCCTGATGGCCTGTAATATACCAAGTTGAATAGGCAACTAATATTAAATGTGGACAACTACAAAGAAGTGTTTTAGAGATAAAATCAGTCTGTATCACAAAAGAGAAAATTAGGAAACAAAATGTAAGGGAAAACCATTATGCTAAGCCATAAAAACAGGAATTTGTGGGTAACAGTGGCAGGGTGAGGTGTTCTTGATAAGTCCTGTCCAACTTTAATGATGATGTGGTTATTTTTTTCTTTTCTTTTTAAATTTGAATTTTAGGTTTATGAGCTGGATTTTAAAGCTGATAGGTTTAATTTGGTTTGTTGGAGCTTTGCTTAAGACTGTTGAGATCTGAATGCTGAGGCTTATGACTGACCAGTTGGTAGGAATTTAAATTGTGTGTGTAAGCTTCTCAAAACCTTGTTTAAGGAAGTGGCAGAAACATGACTGTAATCTAATCCTAAAATGATAGGTACAGCTACTGCTCTGTTAAACTGTTGCAAATTGACAATGTCCTTGATTTTTAGCATGCCAATGCCTCCTTCTAGAATGTTGATGTAATACCAACCTGTCAAATGAGCTTTGAGATTTTTAAATCTTGTTTTGTTTTGGGAAGAGTTGTGCAAGTGATGTTCTTACAGAACCAGGTTCCCTGGTAAATTCTCAGCTGGGAGATTGTCATAACTGTCTTCCAATTCTACCCCAAAGTACCACCTCAGACAGTTAAGCACTGCCATTTGTCTGAATAAAGAAAACATTTTTGTCAGAAACACCTGTATTGCTGGATGATCACTTCAAGCAGTGATACTTTTAGGGTAGGAGAAGGAAACTAAAGGGGAAGTGATAGGTGAAAAAAAGTAGAGGAAGTCCAGTTTTGTGTGCTGGTCTTGACCTGATGTTTGCATAACTAAAACCAGTGCTAAGTGCATCTGCAGTTCAGTAAACAGTAAAGCCTGTGTTCATTACTTCCAGTTTTAGCTTCTTTAGAGACCTGGATCCTTTCTGCTCTCTGCAGAAGAGGCTACTGTGTTTTTGGAAACAATGGGCTGGTTTAGGATCTTGCATAATAAACATAGCTTGACTGAATGCTGTATCATTTGGGAATGTGTCCCAACAAATAGCTAATTAATTGTCTCCTTCTCTCTCCCCTTCTTCCTGTTTTTTTCTGTTTTTTTTTTTGAAACCTTGGAAGAAAACTGATTGTGTGGTCAGATGAGATTTTGAAAGTGTGAATCTGGGTTTAGTGTGCATGCAGTACTCCTAAATGCTTCGTAATATTTGGAAGAATTCAGTTAAGTTGTGGATGTTTTTCTGTATTCTGTCTCTTCAAAACCTTGAATTAAAATTAAAGGGGCATTCATACCCTGTCATTTGGGAGTGAGTGTGACAAACCTTTGATTACAGAAATCCAGTACATTTTATAGAAATGACACTGATTCTTATGGGTTACATGAGCAGCAGCCTGCAGGTAAATGTTTGAGTTACTACATTTTTAAAGGGTAGTAGTATACCAATTTAAAGATGTTTTTCAATGGCTTCGTTCACTGCTTAATGTGTTAAGCTGTTGGGCAGGATGTAGAGCAATGAAGGCAGAATGCCTGTGAGTACATAGACATTGTTCAAAATGTAAGTCTTTAAATGTGAGCTTATAAATCTGCCTTCTTGTATGTGTGTGTTTTTCCTTTATCTACCACATTTTTGTGTCTACCTCCTATGTTCCAGAACTTGGCACTGCTACCTGCAGAACTTGTGGTTTTTAAAGCACCTCAGGAGGATTCAGTCTCAGAAGATATGATAAAACTGAAATGTAGTAGAATTCGATAGGTTGAGGATTGTAGAAAACATGTGAGAAAAGCAAGGCTCTATATCTGGAGTGTAGGATGATGTATTCCCAAATCAGGACAGTTAGGAGGTGCTGAGACTTGTAGCAAGGTCAACAGTCCTTTGAGTGCTCTGAAATGCTGTCTGGTAGGCATAGAATTCATCACCTAAATGTAAGTGGAAGGTATGAGTAATCACAGCTCACCAACAGATCTGATTATGAAGTATGCAGCTTGCATAATGCACAGGTCTTTACAACTGCAAATTAACTTGTGATACTTCCTCTTCAATTAGATTGCCACAGAGGAAAGACATCATAGTGTGTGGTGAAAAACAATTGCAGCACTGAAAGCACCAGTTTTTCTTGGTGGCCAAAGAATTCTTTCTTGCCAAAGAGTACATTTTACTGCTGAAAAGATGATAGCAGCTCAAGGGACATAGACCTGAAAGTGACAGGTCATGAGAGAGATGATCCATTACTTTATCCTGGGTCTAGGATGATCCAGAACCATTACTTTGGCTTTCAGAAAACCTATGGCTCAGTTGTAGAGTTTTAATCTGATGCTAAAGTTTATATTCACTTAATTCCAATATTTATATTTAATTCCAATAACTCAGTTTTTCCTTAATTGTTGCAATTTATTTTTAAGCAGTGATTTTACTGTGTTTAAAAAGGTGTCAGTTGAAATTTAGAGGCTTTAACTGATGCCATCATGAATGTAATAATTATTTATTGAGCTGAGGAAAAGCTTTTCTGTGGTAATTTTAACATGGTGTAATGTTTGTTTCATCAGTGTGTATATTTTTAGTAAATCCCAGCATATAGTAGAGAAATGGAGAAATGTTAGTATGAGGCAAGGCAAGGATTCTTATTCATAAATGAGTGATTATTTTTCATTTGGTATGAAAAGAATAGCAAATGTGTATTAAGGGTGGGACTCAGTTTTCTGTGTGTGAAGAGGTCACAGTTCAGCCACTTTAATTTAGACAAGATTTGGCCAGTGCATGCTTTATCTTAAACTGAAAATGTGCATGTTTAGACAGGAGCATGGTAATATGTCCTGCTACCAGTGAATGTTCTGGTTGAGGAACTGGAGTTCAAAGCTGTGGGTTAAACCTTTGTTTTGGAGTTGCTGGAATTTGGAACTAACCTGCTGTGCTTGAGGGTAGAATGTATGCTTCAGTAAGTCCTTCCTTTATTCTGTATATTCTTAGGAGAAAAGAGTGTAAACAGTGGGGAAGTCTTTGTCTCTACAAATGAGTGTCAATGGCATGACTGGAAGTTGAAGGTGAAAAACTTTAACTTTCTCTTACCCCAAATATTTACCCTCAGGGTTATTATCTAAAGGCCATTAGATGAATAATTAAGTAATCAGATACTGCTTTGTTTTGATGAGATAATCACAGATTTAAAGCAAACAGCTATCAAAATGTAACAGACATTATTTGAGCAACATGTTGTGGAGAGAGAGGCTCTTTTTTTTCTTTCTTTCTTTTTTTTCCTCTGTTTATCTTTTTCTTTTTCCCTTTTTATATTTTCCTATTCAGCAGTTTCAGACACCATTCGATGTAGGTTGTTAGCTAGCAGCTTAAACTGATGTTTTGGGAGTAGCTTCCTGAGGCCTTTAGGAACTTCAGTGGAGTTGCAAACTAAATCAAGAAGCAGCAGTGACCATGTTGGACACCTTAACTTCCTGGGACTGGGATGGCTTTCTTCTCAAGATTTCCATGCTAAACCCCCTCCTTTGTTGTCTCCCTTGCACTGCTGTAAATGTTCACGCTCCTGGTCACATATGATGAGTTTTACTAGAGTGGTTGTACCTCAGCTGTAGCAATTTGAACTGTGTTGATGTTACTGAGAACCAGTTTTGTGCCACGAGTTTGAAACCTGCAGACTGTGTCATGGGACTCATGTTTCTTGTGCCACTTCTTCAGGGCTTCAGATAGCTGTGGGAAGGTTTTACATTTATTCAGGTTGCCAAGGCATTAATGTCAAGTGAATGTAATTGTTTATGTTTTGATACTTGGGTAGTTAGTGCAGTGTCAACCTAAATAATCAAGAATGTGATGTTAAATGCCTTGGCTCTTTATGGATTTTGTTTTCTTTGCCGGAACTTAGCTGTAATAATAAAGCTATTAGATATTTATTGTCCTACTGTTTTGAAAGATTACAGATTTCTCTTGGAAAATCCTACAAATTGAGGAATTGTTATCTGTGACAAGAGAAAGGCATTGGTGACTTGAGGCAGAGTAGAGCAGGACTTTCCTTTCTGTAGGAAACTGGTATGAAATGTAATGCTTGGGGAAGAGGTAACAAGTGAATGTACAGAAATATGCACATAGGAATCATATTGTGAACTCAGGCAAGCTTTTGCGGTGTCACTGACACATGTAAGTGCAAGTTAATCTAAAATCAGTGCAAATTAAATGTTTTTAAGAAATTCACCCCTTTTTGCTCTTTTGTTCCTAGAGAAGTTTCCAATTGTAAAGTTTTGACAAAGCATTAAGTCAGGAATGGGGAATGAAGTAACCACTACTAGTGAAGGGCTGGTGCAGATAGTGATTAGAGAAAAAGGAAGAAAAATGACCTCAGAGACACTTTGTCTCTGAAGTTCAGAGACACTTTGTCTCTGAACTACTAATGCCTAAGATATGATAACTAATGCTCCTGCACACATAGAAAGACCTGAGTCTTATGTTAATAATTAATCCTAAACTATGAGAAGTCTAGAAATCTTTCATCTAAGACCATAAAAGGGAAGAAGTTGAGTACAGGTTTGTGGAAGAAACAAAGTAATCCTGTGGAAGGGGAGACTTAATCTAGAATGTCCCAATGGACATATAGAAGACATTACATTGTAGAGGATGGAAATTGTTCAAATTGTTGCACTTCTTTCATCTCTGAGTAGAACTGAGAAACTGGGAGGTTGAAGGAGGAACAAACAGCTTCTTAGGTTCCCAGAGTCTGGTTTATATAACAGAGAAACTACTTTTATTCTATCATTCCTCAAGGCTCTGCCAGCAATGTTGCTTTGAATCATGAGTATTCTTAAGGCTAGATTAACAGTTCCCCAGGATACATGGATTAATCTCTGAACCTGACAGCTGCAGTAAGGCAGATGTGATTTTTATGCTAAAACATTGAACACATTCCACTTGCTGCTCTTTAGCAATGAGAACGTAACATCTTTTGATCTCTGATCTCTTTTCAGGTTTGGCAGTCTGAGCTTGTAAAACCACAGTTACAGTAGTTGTATTTTTTTAAGGAGTTACCTTTAGAAGGCAAACATGCTTTTTAAGTGATAACTTATCACTTTCTAAAGTGACGTGGCTCTTCTGATAGCTCATATGAAACCAGTTGCCATCTAACATGCCTAGCTGCTGACTCAAAGCTGTATGATGGAGCTGTTAAACCATTACTTTTTGTTCAATGATAGGGTGATTATTTTGTACTTACTTTAAAATGAATTTTAGAGTTAATTAACAAAATCTTCTACATCTTCTAGAAGCATCCAGCTGCTTGAATGTTCCTTGCCTTCCATTTTACCATTGTGGAGAAATCTGGGTGGTTTTCACATGTACAGCACTTCATCTTACCCGTGTCTTTTAAATATACCTCTTAATCTCTTCTGCTCTGATGCCCCTAAGAAGGGGTGAAAAGTTTTATTTCAGTATAGGCTGACCAAAACCTGCCTCTCTCTTTGTATTTTTTTTTTCCTTTTCCTTTTTAAGAATTCATCCCAGTTTTGGGTGAATTAAGTTTCTGCATTGCTCTGAATATTTCAAATAGAAATCAAAATCTAACCTCCTAAACTTTTCATTTTGAATTAGTGTACTAAACTAATCAATCCATGAGCTGGTTAAGTGATCATGACTGGAATGTTTGAAAAGAAGGACATGTTTCCAGTCTGCTGCAGTGAAATACTAAATCAAACAGGCGGCTCAGGGGCAGACAAGCTGCTGTTTTGAAAGGTAATCAAATCTGTGCAGCATATGTCAGAGGCATTTGGTTTACTTGTAGCTGTGCTTGGCTGTATTCTGCCAGAAACAACTCCGCTCGACATCTGTAAGTGTTCCCATTAATACTGTAAGTGGTGCTTCGTGTGGTGTTTGATCTGGAATGGTTAGACTTGTGTGACTTGTTCTTTTCTTCCCCATTACCTTTTGAATTGTCTTCTTTTGTCTTGGTTTGTTTCTGATCAAACAACATGGTCTTTGTTACTCATGTTTCTGTCTCAGCAGGACTAAGACTGGTAGAAGAAAAGCCTTTCATGACAGGTTTTGACTGCATACTTCCTCAGTGTATTAACTGGAAAAAAAGCATCATTAAAATACTTCTGAAGGGAGCTCTTAGGTGTAATATTTTGTAGAGGTTTGGCGTTTTGGAATAAAACCACCTGGAGATCTGGCCAAGTTGTAGGACAAAAAGTAATAATAATAATACTAATAAAGAGATACCAGTGAGCTTTTCTCTCCCTGTTCAGAGTGCTCATGGAGTAAGGCGGTGAGATTCAATCAATAGGCTTAGGTATCAGAAAAGGTGTTTTACTTCCCTTCAGAGACAGTGTTGCAGCTGTATCCTTCAGTCACATCCTTGTCCAACAAAAGGTTGTGGTTCTTACTGGTCTTGATTTTTGGAATGTTGATGACTAAATCTTGTCAAAGAGGGGAAGAGACTGTTTTGCAGCCCAGTCCTGGATTAGTTCAGAGCAACCATGAGCTCAGGCTCTTTAAGATCTTGTCTCCCTGAAGGAATAGTTAAGCAGTGCACTCCTGTACATTACAGTCTCCAAATTTTAACAGCCTTGCTGATCCGTCACGTGCTGTTTTGTGACCTTTGTGTTTGGCCCTATGCAGGGGAGTGCTGCCCATGCAGTTCTTCGTGCCAGAAATATTTCCCATGGGGATGGACAATGATATTTATGGTCTTGCAGAGCAATTATGAAGTATATTGACAGACTTCCTGACTTGTGTTTTCATCTGGGTCCTTAAGGTTGAAGTGAACTTCAGTTTGCTATCGACCAGTGTTACAAACTTCTTTGCAATTTATTGCCTGAGAAGACCTGATAATCTTCTGGTCCTATGCTGGTGAAAGAGACTCAAGACATCCTGACTCAGAAGTATTGTCCCCACCCAGGACTTGTTATCTACACATTTCTTCAAGCTGCTTATGACTTTATATCCTCAGTTTCTCTCACTCTCGTTAACCTTTAGTCTTTTACAGATTGAAGAGTCTTAATGTCTTAAACCCATCCATGTGCAGATGATGTTCTGGACTTTTGATCATTCTTGTTCACCTCTAACCCTTTCCTAAAGCTGGGTTTTTCTTGGGATTTTTTTTTTCTCTTTAGAGAGATTGATTAAAGGGGATGGGAAGATCAGAACTGGACCCAGAATTCAGCCTGTTAGACAATTGCATATTTTATATCTTATTTTTCCATCCCAAAATACTTTTTATACAGTTTGGTTTTCCAGTTAATTCTTTTGCCCTTCCTTTTCTTCATAGCATATGTAAGAGACCTGCCAGAATGAAGAGGGACACTGATTCTTACACTTTCTTCTAAGTTGAAAGGTTGATTTTTCTGCCTTGTGCAAGGGGAAGCCTGCTTCAGTGTGCTTTAAAATACACACTGCCCTCTTTGCACCAGCACTCTGCAGCGTGCCAGTGAAGGGGCTAACATCTGGCCTAGCCTGAGTGCATAAAACCTTGGGAGTGCCAGCAGGGAAACAGGCTGGGAACTCTTCACAGCCAGTTTAAGATGACATTGGTTGGTTTAGGAAACATAGCTGTTTCCTCCTGCAAGGCAAAGGATTTTATTTCCAGTGTCACAGTGAAATGTAATATGATGATGGGATAAGTATGTGAACACTGGTGTTAGGGCTTGTGAGCTTGTCTGCTGTGAATTAGGTATTTTAAGACTGCTAATTACTCTGAGCTGAATGATGACACTTTTATTTATAAAGTTTGAATCTACTCAGTGATGTGGTTCTTTGGAAAACAGATACAAGGGTGTCTTTTCTGTAAAGCATCCCTTTTAAGAAGTTGATTAGAGAGAGAGAGGGCTTGATGTTAAACTGCCAAGGCTGAACATTTGAAGATCGCTTCTGTTAGCCTATAACATAAACATACTAGTTATGATTTCTCTTCTGTCATAAAAGATGGAAGTCAGATTATTTTCTGACAGATCCCTCATAACAGAGGGACTTGCATGCTTAAAAATATGTGATCTCCTTTTGCAAACATACTCCATGCAGCTTTCAAGAAGTTTGCATGCATGCATGCAATAATATGGGAAAAAGCAATAATTGTTAGAGACCTGTAGAGGATTTTTATGGTCTCTAAGGAAGGAAAAATATAGTCCACAATTCAAAGAACTTTGGTTAGTACACAAAGTTTATTGAAAAAATATGCACTGATGAGACAGTGAAGTGTAGTAGGTGTTAGACACTTCCCAGAAGCCATATGGGTCTTACGTGCAAGGTGATGTGTCAACCTCTCTAAGATTTTTCTGACACATAGGTTTGGGGTTTTGTTTTTCTTAGCACAAAAAACACCTGTTAGTAGATTGTCATCCTGCATCTGTTATATTCTCTTCCTCCTTAACCTGCCCTGATGAGTTGGAATTATCTGCTTTTTACAATACTTAGAGAAACTCTGATTGGATTTTAACAGTATTCACTAAGAAAATGCCTAGGGGTACATTCCTATAAATTTAATTGCTGCCTCTTTCTTGCTGTGCCTTTATTAGAGTTCTGTATGACATGGGAAAACCAATTAGTGTATGTTCATGTTCTGAACTGTTACTGAGGCTGGAATCAAATGTACAAGTAAGTGGATCAGAGACATAAATGGCTGTATATTAGGAACTTGCACTTGAAATAAAGTATTTGGAATTTTTATATTTATTTGTGTGACAAGGACAGCAAGCCTCTTCTATAAGCAAGGGCTCAGTAGGATGATCCAGGCTTCAACATTTACCTTGTTGCTGCAGCAAGAGAGTTCTACCCAGCCCTGCAGCATTTCACAGAAACTATTTGGTGAATGGTCTAATCTGACTTGTCCATAAAGCAGATCTGTTCTCCAAATGGTCTCACTCAAAGTGAATTAATGATACTTTTGTTTTGTAGGTTGGCAATGAAATTATCTATTGTGAATTTAATTTAGGAACAGCAGTAAAAAACATGATTTTTTTTTTTTTTTTTTCCCCTGAAATACTTATAAGATAGTAAGCCAAAGCCTCTTCTTTGCAGTAGTGGACAACATAAAACCCCAGCATTTTTGTCACTGGGCACTTAGTGTGGTGATCTCTTCATGTGTAGAGTAAGGCTTGCTGATAGGAAGTTTAAGTTGCTGTGAGAGGTTTTGGACAGCAGTATTAAAAGATGATGGTTATCCTCTAAATTTGATGGGGCATTGTTGAAAATTAACAATATGACATAAAAAGTGAAATCGGACGCTACTTATGGTAGGAGTATGGTAAGAGTTTGTCTTTACAGGCAAGCAACCATGCTGCTCCAGTGATACTGAGTTACTTTTGGTCTTGTGAAACAACTAGCTAATAATTGATGAAATTTTTACAGTACTTTAAAAATACTTAATGGAGTGTGGCACTGGACATCTTTAGTAGTCATCTTTAGACTACTAGGCTTATACATAGAGCAGATACTGTAGTAGCCTTCTTTTGGCAAGTATTAAGTGGCTTTTTTAGACTGCCCTCTCACGTGAGGTCTTCGAGAGCCGAGTCCCGCAGTGCTGAAGTGCTGTCACTGTGAGTGCTTGGTCTTAGCACAGCAAGGACCGTAACATGATTGAGGGCTAAGGGAACTGCTGTGGTACAGTGATTGGTAGTGCAGCAGTCTGCTTTAAGACACCTTTTATTATGAGAATATTTAACTTGTTTCTTAGGCACTGGCAGAAGCCAAACCCTAGATGCTGCTCATGCTGCTTAAATCCTTTTGTATGTGTGTGAAGTGGGACCTTTTATTTGTTCAAGGTTTTAGTCTTTTCTAGCTCTGCTCTAAAACAGTTCTTCTGGTTAGAAATGATTTGTGACATACAGAACTGGAAAAGAAAGATAGAGTAAATGGAGTCTAGAAGAGATCACATAATTAATTTAAACTTGTTTCTAACATTTCAGATTTTCCTTCTTGCCTGCCCTCCGTGCCGGATTGCAATGATTCTCTTCAGGTAATTACTCTTCCTTCCTATATTTCTGCCTACTTGCATAATGTATTTTGAAAGTTAATCACAGCTTAAGTCATTAAATATTAAGATATATATCCAGTTGGAAAGGCATATTGGTTGGATTGAAAAATCATAGAATTATGGAGTGGTTTGGGTTGGAAGGGACCTTTAAAGGTCATCTAGTCCAACTCTCCTGCAGTCAGCAAAGACATCTTCAACTAGAGCAGGATGCTCAGAGCCCCAAACAACCTGACCTGGAATGAGGCATCTACCTTCTCTCTGGGCAACCTGGGCAAGGGTCTCACCACCCTCAGTGTGAAAAATGTCTTCCTTAGATCTAGTCTAAATCTCCCTTAGGGTAAAACCATCACCCCTTGTCCTGTCACTCCAGGCCCTGCTAAAATGATTGTTCTCATCTTTCTTATAGGCCCCTTGAAGTACTGAGAGGCTGCGGGAGCCTTCTCTGGGCTAAACTCCCAACTCTCTCAGCCTGTCCTCGTAGGAGACGTCCCATCCCACTAGTCCTTTTTTTGGCCCTCTGTTGAACAGAGGATACAGTATTTGTTGTTTTTCAGAATGAGCCTTGCTCTTTTCTAACACCCTGACAGCATATACATTGCGTTTGAAAAACTGTTTTAAAATTGTGATACTTTTATCCCCCTCAAGTTACTTTTCTATTTCTAGCAGTTTTTGACAGGGATGGTTGTAGACAGTTTGTTCTTTACATAAGACAGTTTGTGTCTTATGTAAACTAGACTGAAACAGTACTGATGCTATTCTTGTGGTGCAACAGTGTTTCAGAAAGTGATGGCTGAGAGCTATAAAAAACACAGTAGAATAATGCCACTTTCCAGCCTTATTCTTTGCTTAGGACTTGCTGTTGCATTTTGACAAATGTAATTCTTTTTTTTTTTTTTTTTAAGGGACTTCTTCCAAGTTCCTGCAGCTTTACTTTGAAGCTGTATGCGTATAGACAGGAGTAATAACTTTTATCAAACACAGTATTTTATTGTCTGAAAGACAAATGAACAGCAAAATCCCAACTATTTAGCAGCTTGCATCATGAACAGGATTAACACAGGCAGGCAGTCCAGGCTTTCTAGGAATCCAGAGTTCCTTATTGCAAGCAGCCTTAGTTTAGGAGTTATTTAAGTGTATTTGAAGAGATGCTTTTGTCCTGGCTATTGTATTTAACAGTATATGGATATTGCATTTAACAGGTGCTCTATACAACCTCAAACCCAAAAGATTTTCTTAAATCTCTTGCTACCTCTTATTGAAGAGATACCACATAAGATAAGTGCAAACATTGTATTTTATGTGGATCTGTAAAATAGTGCCACATCTCTTTTCTAAGGCTGCAGATGCACATGCTGAACGGGGCCCTCTTGGCGTTGCTGTTTCCTGTTGTTAACACACGTCTGGTGAGTGTACTGGACTTTTCCTTTTTTATTTACTTCTTTGGAAAGTTGTTAGACTTTAGCTTTGTTCGGCCTTTTAAAGTTCATTTTACTAGGCTGTAGTTTCCAGGTACAGGTGTCTACAATGGAGCCAAAATACCTGTCTTGGACTTTTTTGTGTTTATAAGTCAATGTGACAAGCTAATATGGCTCTTTCCAAGTGTAGTTTCTAAACTAGCCTTTAAATGGAGGGAAAACTTAATGGCTTTGGAAGAGGTTTTCATAGGTTAGCATTGTGGCCTGTGGCCAAAATTCAGTTTCAGGCCTTTGGGAATATATGTAACTCGTGTATTCCTCAGGTATGGAAAATGCCAAGTGTTTGGTGGCAGTCGCTGCTCCGACTCACAAGATGAGGCACAGCAGGTTTCTGTTTTTCACCCAGGTTTTCAAATCTGCATTAAACCTCCTGTCTCCTGGGTGAAAAATCAACCTGTGGATGTCCCTAGTAAGGTTCTTAAACCTTAAATGGTAGGAAAAGTTACCCTAAGTCTGGGCGGTATGATTCTTAGGATTTTTTTTTCCCTCCTTTAATTTCTTAGGAGGATTTTTGAGAGCTGTGATGAATGCATATGTAGGAGGTGTGTGTGTATGTGTAGATGCATATGTGCCTACATGCTTGTTCACTTTTTCTCATTTGACTTATTTGCAAAAATCTGTTGTTGCAGTTATTTAAGTCTGTTTTCAGACAAGTGTTTATGGTGTCTGGATAAAACACTTGTATCTCTATCCATACAGCATGTGAATTAATGGTATTATTAAAATTGTGGTGGACTTCACACTCCATTACAAGTCTTGTTAGCTGCTGTCTGTTGGCAAAACTTGACAGGCTTAATAAGATTAAGGCTGCTATGAACTCATGGATGATCTGCTATGTTGATTTGCCACTCTGGTAGCTAGGGCACCTGAAAACTGACAGTTTTATTGTTGGCTTGTAACAGGTTTCTTTTTTCCCCTCTTTAAGACAATGAAATTTTGCAGAGACACAGTTTAGTTCTTAGACAGCAGTGTGTCTGTAGACTTTTACATGGTAAAACTAATCTCCCAGGAGGCGTGAGATGCAGGCACACTGGAGCTTGGAGCATAGCTTTCAGATTTTAGTCGATTCAGTAGTATAATAACCCTAGAGTTCTTCTAAGATTTATATTGCCCTTCCTCATCTGATAAATACATATATTCTTCCCTATACTGGAACAGCTTATGTGTAGTTTGCCATTATGTTTTAATATAACCTGATACTGCCAAAGGGGCATCAAATGAATAGACCAAGTGTTTTTTTCTGGATAAGGAGAACTCTTATTACTTTGTATTTCAAACTATCTAGTTTTTAGGTAGATATAAACTTTAGCATAAAAAATTATTTGTCTGAGTATGCTTTTAAGGATAAAATGTTGAAATATTTAATGAATCATTAGCTTGTATTTTCTCTGCCATTATCATAAATCTCCTTTGTTTTAGGGCAGTGGTGATTAAACAGGAAAAGTACAGACTACATAGAAAATTCTGTCCTTAATTAGGGATAGAGGAGCCAAAGGATAATGTCCAAGAGCAAATATTTTTGGAATAAATACAACGTAGGATATTTTTGGCCTAGCAGCTGCTTGCTAGGCTGTTCTCTTTTCAGTGTTTCTTCTGGCACAAGATAATGTGAGTGGTGTTTTATAGCAGTGCTGTTTTGACCCAGATTCTCTCATGGTAGACACACATTCTGCTCTGCAACTGTCATTGTAGTTTACACTGACATTGTCCTGAAAGCACTAAATGCCTCTTAAAACTTCCTACCAAGTTAAAAAAATCCCAATAGTTTTGTCCATGCTGTCTGCTCTGGTTTGTGGTATCTGTGTGGAAAACTTGTGATTAGTCAACAGTGGTTAGAGCTCTCTCTTGTTTTGGTTTTATGATCTTTTAAGCCATCTATTTTAGTGTGTCCATGTTTCATGCAAAAATTTTATATGCTTAGTTACATCTGTAAGCAGTAGTAATATATAGTGTGTGGCACAAAGAGCATGAAAAATTGGTCCACTAAGTCAACATTAATTTAAAATAGAAGAGGGAGATGTTGCCTGGGGCAGAAGGAGCTCTGAGGTCGGTGGGAACTGGACAGCAGAAGACTGTTGCCTCCAATTGCTTCAAGAGATTGTACCAAAGTGATGTGTCACCATAAGCACCAAAATGCCTTGGTGTTACCTTCCACGGTGTAAAAAAGGTGCTTCATCCTTATCAGTTATTAGCTGGATGTTGTCTTGTTGTAGGTAGTTTTCATTGTCCAAATGCTGAGTTTCTACTAACCCTCTCTCTTCCTAGTTGATTGTCTGTTGTTACCTTACAGACAATAGATCACAGAATGTCCTGAGTTGCAAGGGACTCACGAGGATCAAGTCCAACTCCTGTCTCTGCACAGCACAACCCCAAAGTCACCCCATGTGTCTAAGGGCATTGTCCAAATGCTGCTTGAATTCCATGAGAGTTGGTGCCATGCCTGCATCCCTGGGCAGCCTGTTCCACTGCTCCACCACTCTCTGGCTGAAGAACCTCTTCCTAATATCTAACCTGAACCTTCCCTGGCACAACTTCATGCCATTCCCCCAGGTCCTGTTGCTGGTCACCAGACAGAATAGATCTGCACCTGCCCCTCCTTCACCTCTGGGGAGGAAGTTATAAACTGCAATGAGGTTTCCCCTCAGTCTCCTCTTCTCCTGGCTGAAATGACCAAGTGACTTCAGCCATTCCTCATATGACTTCCTCTCCAGGCCCTCTTGAGCTGTAGTCTCTTTTTGAGAAGCCTGCCAATTTAAGAAACTCAACAGTGGGCCTGTACCTGCTACCTAACAAATTGTATATTGTTATGGAGATGAAAGCAATGAGATGCAGGAGAAAATATTAGATGTACAATTTTCTTTGTACATCTCAATCTGACCAGGAGCAAGAGACAGGAGATACAGAGTGAAAGATAATCCTTACTTCACCAGCTGATGGATGTTTGTTTGGGAGCTAGTGGGTGTCAGGGTTTTGATTGTGTTAACATGTTCAAGGAATTTGTGGAACACCTCTTAACAAAATTGTGGCACAGTCTGTTAGGGTCTTGTAGTTTGCTACCTATTATTTTGCTTAATGCAAAGTGTTAAGTATTCTTTTTGTATATATGATTCAATGCTGAATTATCCTGGAAAAGAAATTTTTGGCAGCTTCTAGCATAACTTGACATTTTCCATTTTTTTGTAATGTATCTGTTAAATTTTTTCAGAACTTTCCTATTCTTAGTTAGTTGCCAGTGGAAATGGAGAGTTGAGATACAGAAACTACAGTAGAAAGTTACTCCCTTCTGTTGTTTTGTCCTTTCGTTGACACTATGCTCTTTAAGTCTTGCTGGACTGTAATGGGCAACTGGGATAGTGTCCCAAACAAATCACGTGAAAGATGAGGTCAGTCTATTCTGTTCTTTCCAAGAAAATATTTCCCTGCCTTGGCATGGTGCTGGGGTGCCAGCAATTAACAGTCTTGAGCAACAGATGCATCCACTTGTACTGCTTTGGCAACCAAATATGCAAGTTATTCGCTACAGTATTTACAATGCCTTGGTGGAATTAAATTTGGATAAAGACAAAACAGTTTGATTCCTATTTGGTTAATGCTTTTGAGTTCCTATGACCCTTTCAGAAATATAAAGGGTACTTTGAATTTTCTCTCAATTTCTTTCCTTTCTCATGATGCAAATCATTCTTGGTTAGCCTTAACAGTTCACATGGAAAATGGGGTAGTCTTTTATGACCCTTAAATAAATAGAGAAAAAGATGGTAAGGGAATTAGATTGTTAGGTTCCAATACTGGAGCTTAGATAGGTATAAGAGGATGTACAGTAGTGGAAGGATTTTGTTTTGCTCTGTGTAATGTAGCTATGCCAGTAAATTCACTTAGCTGCCACAAAGAGTCCCAAGTGCTTGGAGTGTAACTGGTTTTGTTTGAACTTTCATATTGCATTAATCAAATTTTAAAGGAAACTCTTTCCACTGGTTTAAAAGTGTGGTTTTTTGCAAGCTGATGTCCTGAAAATGTTCATATAGATAAAGTAAAAAACAGGACATGTCCCAAAGGTGTTGGACTTGCTGTCTCTGCTCACACAGCTGAGATGGTGCAGTTTCAGTGTTTCCAGAAGCTGCTGTTTTCTATTATTAGAACTATTTGGCTTGAGAGGGATGCATTCTAAATCTGTTTTAGGAACAGAACCATACTCTGAGCAGTACTTAAAGTGCACTCTCTGATCATTGTTCACTGTGTTGTTGTTGACTGCTAAGGTATTCACTGTACTGAATAGTTCATCTGAAATGCCCCTGCCTACACCACAAAATGGAATAGGTTATGGTAGCATATTCTGCTATACCTAAACTGGCATAGAGTAACTGCCACTAGGGAAAGCAGCAGAACAGATGCACATTGCAGGCTGTTGAAAGATTGGGCTTTGGTTGCTGGTAGGTGCTAAAGCCAAGGTTTCTGCATCTTTTGGTGTTTATCTCTGCTCTGTGCATTAAAATGGTTTGGGTGTGTAAGGGAAGTCTACAATCACGCTTAGGTTTGGTAATGTAAATCTACCTAAGGTAATTTGACCTTTTGTCTTGTACCATTAGTTGTTTTCATATTCCAAGTCAGAGAAGCAAGGTGAAATGCAGGCAGAGTGATGCTGGCAGCTGGTAAGAGAGACAGGAAGTTAGTTTATCTTGGTACCAGCTATCTGGTGACTCTGCATCTCTCTGGGGATGGGTGTGGTTGAAGAAATGTACCATGAACGTCACTGATGTGTTATTACTAGGGGAATACTACTTCTTAGGGTGGCTGCTGGGTTCCCACAGTGCCATCTGACAGGAGAGGACAAGTCTCTTGTTTAACTGCTCACTTGCTTTCATGGAGAGGTTCTTTAAATCTTGAGTTATTGGGTGATCCCTTCTACCTTGTCCTTACTTGCCATTTCCCTTTGTATATAAAAGGTGCCTCTCTGCTATGTCTGAGTGGCTCTGTTACTGATAAAGCAATCTATGGACAAGACCTTTAGAGCTAGGTGAGTCAGTTGCTGAGTACAATTCACAGGTCATCTTTTGTGTTTATTCTTTTCTGTTTCTTGGAGCCTGGCTGTACAACTTGAGTGTCTGGTTGTACAAAATCCTGCTTTTGCAGCTCTATACCAGGAAATGCACTTGCATAATTAGCCAGGCTTCAGAACAAGGAAGCTTTACTAATGAAGAAAGATGTTTTGTTTTTTTGCAAAAAATTGTCAGCACTACTGCAGCAGAACAACTGTTCCTGTGTTCTCAGAAGTGTCCTGAGCAGTGTGTTTGTGTAACTGACCCTCACAGCTCGGTGAGTGCAGAGGCCCTTATGAAACTGCAGATACTAAATAGAGAATGCCCCTTGGCAGAGTGAGTGCCTCACGTTGGGTTGTTTATGTCAGGAGCTATTATTTCTGAAGTGTGCCTGCTCCAGCTGGGAGAGGTACAGCTTTTGCTCCACTTAGGAAAACTGCTTTAGCTTCTTTCCAAGTAATTTTGATTCCCTCACCTTGCCCTCTTTGTCTTTCAACAAGGGACAGCAGAAAAGGTTCAGATTCAGGAAAATTCACCCGATTCTGTGAAGTTCTTGCTCTTGCATACCATTATCTTGCTTGGTTTTATGTTTTGACACAGAATACTTGGAATAAAATAACCCAACAGATTGTATGGGAGATTCAACCAAGAGTTGGCTGAACATCTTGGAGGCTGCAGTCAGGACACTGGCAGTGTTCAGCCTGGGGATGCCAGCACTAGCAGAATCCAGCTGTTCATTTTAGCATCTTTTACATTCAAAACAGGCTACAAGAGTTGTAGAATATTCATTACCAGCTGTTTATTGAATGCTGTTTTGGAAGCAAACCCAAACTCTGTTTCAACCTCTCTTTACTTCTGTTGATGTAGACCTTTTTGACATGTTTGTGTTTCAATACTGTGACCTCAGTGTCTCAGAACAATAACAGAAAAGGCAGACTTTTTTTTTTTTTTCCTTTTAATTTTATTTTCTTCCCAATAGACTTGTAGGTAGGACTTGTGTCTGGGTGCACTTCAGCCTGCAGAATGATGGAATGGGTGCATTTGAACTAATTAGCTAATGGCTTTGTGTTATCCTGGGAGATTTCAAACTTATGTGGTGATATTTTCCAGTTTTCCCTTCGGAAAAATAGTGGAAAAGTCTTTTCAGCTTCATAGGTGAGCTGCAGCAAGAGGTTGAATTCTGAGTTTTGAATTTGAATCTTTCCTGCTACCATTCAATTTTGAATGTGTTGTTTTGTTTTAACAAACAGATGTAGTCAAAGGCATTTGCAGATGGAGGTAACTTTCAAATGCAGTGCATCATCTTTCCTAACTGATAAAGCTAGAAGTATTTGGGCCTAGATTAAGGGGCTCAAATTAAACTCAGAGTTGTGGTTCAGGTTATTTTTAGCACAGTATTATTTTAGTCTGACTGACTTCTCAGTTACAATTTCCTTCTCGGAGATGAAGGAGGGGCAGGTGCAGATCTATTCTGTCTGGTGACCAGCAACAGGACCTGGGGGAATGGCATGAAGTTGTGCCAGGGAAGGTTCAGGTTAGATATTAGGAAGAGGTTCTTCAGTCAAGAGAGTGGTGGAGCAGTGGAACAGGCTGCCCAGGGATGCAGGCATGGCACCAACTCTCATGGAATTCAAGCAGCATTTGGACAATGCCCTTAGACACATGGGGTGACTTTGGGGTTGTGCTGTGCAGAGACAGGAGTTGGACTTGATGGTACTTGTGAGTCCCTTCCAACTCAGGACATTCTGTGATTCTGTTACTTCTCTAAGAAGTGACATGAATTCAACTACTAAACAAACAAGGACTAATGTCATTTCCTAAAAGTTGTCAGCAGGTGAGAAATACTGTTAACTTGTAACATCCTTCTGTGCTTCTCTTTAAAACCAATAAAATACTAGTTATTTTATTTTATGCTTGATGAAGTCTAGCAGTTTCACACATGCATGCAGATTGCTACCTTGTCTTGAATTTTGCTCCTCAGTAATTTTATAGCATTCAATCACTGACAAGATAGCAGCTATATTTTCTTCCTGAATAGGCTACTGTCATGGGGTATATATAGTTTCTGGTTTGATTATTTTATGAGTATATAATAAATACTTAAGAGTATATAATAAATACTGAAGAGGTTTGCATTGTTACTAGTAATTTATGCTACTTAAGAAACGGAAAATAGCAATGTTATGTTATTTCTTCTTATGTTTCTGGCTAATATTGAGAATTGTCTCTGTAGAGTGCTGCATTGCCTTTGTGGTGAGGGGGATGGAATGGGTGCAGTTACTGCACTTTCAAAGTACTGACCATTCCTATCAACTCTTTGTTAATATGCATAGGTGATAAAATAAAAGAACTAAAGGGATTGCCATGGGCCACAAGGAGAGTGGTTCCTTGTAACTCAGTTGTTACTGATGAAAACCATTTACATATTTTCCTTATTCCACAGCTTCCATTTGAAATGGAAATTTATTACATCCAGCACTTGATGCTTTATGTTGTGCCCATCTATCTGCTGCAGAAAGGAGGTAGGTTGGCAATTTACTCTGTACACATTGCACTGTAACATCTGTGCTTATTGCTTACCACAGGCTTTACTCTTACTCTTTTTGACCAAATTTCTTTATGTTGTTACTTAATAGTTTCTGGTGTTATGTTGGAGATGTAACCTGGGTAGCAGAGACTAGTGTCAGGCACTCAAACGAGAATAAAAATGACCTTTTGCCCAAAGGGATATCAGGAATGTACTGGCATAATGTGCACTGTCTTCTTGAGTAGCATCTCTGTATTCTAGGTTGTTGGTGGGATGTGTTTTTAGAAATATAGAATCATTTCTGTTGGAAAATACCTCTAAAATCATCAAGTCCAACTGTCAACCTATCACCACCATGCCACCAAACCATGTCCCTAAGTACCACATCTACACTTTTTTGGAACACCTCCGGGGATGGTGACTGCACAACTGCCCTGGGCAGCCTGGGCCAATGCTTAAGAACTCTTTCAGGGAGGAAATTGTTCCTAATATGCAACCTAAACCTCCCTGGCACAACTTGAGGCTGCTTCCTCTTGTCCTGTTGCTTGTTCCTGGGGAGATTTTTAAGACTTTTGCCTTGTTAGATGTCTCATGAAGTATAGCAACTTAAAATGAGCTGGATTAAAAATTACTATTACATCCCCATGTGAGTATTAGTTGGCTAGTTAGATGAATTCCTGAAATGTTGAAGTTCTAGTGAGATGTAGTGACATATATTAGTGGAGTGAACTCGTTTGCTTCTTACCTTTGATAACAAGCTTACTATCTTGCAGTCACTTATACCATACTAGTTCACTAGGTGTGGGAACCCCAGGTTGTTCCAGTGGCCAGTGTTGTTTCTCATTGTGCTCCTCGGAAGGCAGTGCAGTATGTATTCACCTGGTGTGATGCTCTGCCCCCCTCTAGCGTTGATGTGCATCCAGCTACATTTTTCAGCAGAGCTAAATTGTTTCATCCTGGGAATAAAAGATAGCTTGTGGTCCAGGTGTTCAGTGTCCTTTAATGAAAACCCTGAGGATGTGATGTCAAGTAAAGGGACAATTTAGCAAATACCCAGAACAAGTATAGTTAACCTCTGCCACTCTGGTGAATCTTTTGTGTTTTCTGCCAGTGTTCACATATAATCCTTCACACTTATTTCACTGTAGGTTTGTAACCTTTTTGGTTTGCTCTGCTGAGTGAGACTAAACAAAAATGATCTAAAGGAAAAAGTGTTTCTTTATTTTACCAGAGAAATATGCCAGCCACATTTAATTTTAATGAATCTTTGATATCTTGAAATTCTGACAAATAATGCTGAAGTGCAGTATAGTTGTAGAGGCTGCACAAAGTAATCCTTGCAGAAGGGTGGTGAGGAGATGGTGGAGAAAGTGTCTGCAACCATGTAGTGCACTGGAGGCAATGGCAAACCAAGCACTTGTGGTGTCACTAAATCCCGTTTTTATGATGGCCTTAAAGTTCCCATGTGACATCATCTTAAGACATGGATTTCTTTTGCTTTAGAGTTTGACCTTGGATGTCACTTGATGGGTTCCATTGGTTTTGGTTGGTTGGTTTGTTTTGTTTACTTTGAAGTAAAGGTTCTCAGCACCTGTTTTCTGGGGCTGGTAGGCCTATAGCTGCAATTTGAAGACTTTGTGTGGTGCAGTTGTCACCCTAGTGCAGTTTTCCAGCTGTTTGACCTGTGTTTACAGGTGTTTGCTGCCATCTAATGTTGATGTGATAGTAGTGACATTTCCAAAAGAACTTAGTTGGCTAAATAACAAGCACCTTTGTTTAGAGTACTTGGAGTAGATCACACCCTTTATCCTACCTGTATCTTGTGAAAATTCCTTTTTCATCACTGGCATTCATCAGCATGCAGCTTGATTTCTGTGTTTCAAATCCACCAGTGAACCTGTGGATTATGAATGGGAGAAGTCACTGAAGGGTAGTACAGTTGGAAAAACATAAAGGAATGGATTTTGTATAGAAGAAATATACTACTTCAGTTTTATTTGGAATCTGCCAACATTAGTGATGGCCTTAATAGGATCTCAATTGTAATATTAACATTTCCCAAAGGAAGGTTGAGCAGAACACCTGAAGCAGAGTTGACTTGAGGCTTATTCTGTATGGAACTGCATGTCCAAATTAGACATAGTAACCAAGTATCATGTCATGTGCACACATTCAGGTATCTGTTGAAGCATTTCCTCTTTGAAAGGAAACTGGCTGACAGTAAGGGAGGGGTGTAACTGTTTCTTTTCTGTCTCTCCCTGCTGCTCATTACAGAGGTGAAGACATGTCATGTTGCACTAGCAGCATTGCCTTCATGTTCCCACTCCATGTAAGTGTTGGGGTCTTTACCATGCTTAGGATTAAATTAATGAGAGCTGTTCAGAACTTGGGCTTGCACAGTGAACTGACTGAAGCTGGAGGATGTGTTCCCTCTTGGGGATCAAGATCTCTTTCTCTCTTCCTCTTCCCTCTCCCTCCCCTCTGTACTGGGTGGATACAAGTTTCCATACTTCCTTTTCTAACCTGTTTTCTCTCCAAGTGCATATATTGATGTATATGCAGGTGGGTGCCAGGCTAGCCAAAGGAAGTGCTTATGCACTATGGCTCAGCTCTCTCCTGGCTGCAGGAAGAGGCTCTCATGCAAAATAGATGTAATGCAGATGTGGCAGGCCAGCACGGAAGGCTCCTTACTCAAGGTAGTTCTTACATGAAGTATATCTGCAGTTGGCAACTTTTTTGCTGAGTGAATCTCACCTTGTGTCACCTGTGAACCTTGCCAGAAAGTACTGTATGCATCTGGGCAGGACACAGTGTTCCTGAAATAGCTGGATAGGCTGAACCAGAGCTGTAGGTCAATCTTTACTCATGTCCTTAGGAGGTGAGACCCTTGCTTCCCTGTCAAAAAAAGTAGGAATGCTTTTGTAGTTCCTGGATGTGTTTACTGTTGCATCATCTGAGTGCTAGGATTGGCAAAAGGGAGGTGCAATGAATGAACTGTCAAGGTGAAAGGAAAAAGACAGGAACCACAGCAGTGTGGATTTAGATTGTGGGACCAGCCCCCTCACTGAAAAACTCCTCAAACCACTTTCATCTACAACTAAACTGGTCTTCTGAAGCATGTGAGTATGCTTAGATAATGACACTTTATGCTGCTGGGATACAGATTGCTGGTAGAAGGCTTAGGGAGGTGGTAGCTGAGGAAGTGTAATGTCTCAAACTGCCACAACTATTGCAACAGTGCATTAACATCACCTTCTAAGATCAAGGTATTAGAGACCTTCAGTGGTGTTCAAGACAACTTAGTTTTTTGAACTGTGTCTTCTTAACACCATGAAAAAGATTCTAGTTTGCACTGCACCAGCCTGAGACTCACAGTTCTTGACTGTCTTGGTCCATAGTCTAGCTTGGTCATATTTTTGGATGAATTATTTTGGATAGATCAGTTATTATTTAGTTGACTTAATAATTTAATGAGAGAGAAGGATGTTGATGTTGAGGTTTTCTTTAGAATTCTGTCACCTTAAGGAGCAATCTGATGCATGAACAGCAGTGTCTGAAGTTCCAGGATATCATGTGTGCTTCATCAGAGGTACTCGTGGCAACTGAAGGGTTGTGTGGTTCTGATGCTGTGGCCTGCAGGGGGAGATAGGCTCCAGCATCTGCTTGGTCAAAATGGATGTGAGAATCCTCAAAATTCACAGTTCAAATGCAGGTTGTCCACACTGTGGAGACTCTAAATTGGTTGTGTTTTCTGGGAGTGGAATCTTCATTTGGAGTCAAAACTGACAGTAATGGCTTTGCAGATGCTGGGCAGTCCTGTGGTCTGGCCCCATGTATTTTAGGAGCTGATTCACTGTGGTACAGCTGTGGACAAGTGGACCTAATAAATAATTATAAACACCCTAAATAATTGAGGAGGTGAGTTGTTTGCTGGGTAGTCAGAATTTTTAGCTTATAAGGCAAGTGCTATATCTTTGTAAGCAATAAAGACACTACCTCTCTGATTCAGGTCATGAAGCCCTTTTTTTGTTTTAAGTGTCTTCTGTGGCATCAGGAGAGAAAGTTCTATGGCATTGTCAGAAAGTCAGTAGAAGTTAATGATATTTCCCACACCTCCCCCTTCTCCTGGAGCAGCCTCTGTCACACTTCAGAAGCTGAGCAGCAGCAGCTCTCTGCAGCCAGCTTTAAGGGCAGTGCAGTGTTTCTTACCTAAGGAGGAGCTGGGCTGAGCTGTAAGATGTAGAACACAGATACCATGTACAGATGAAAGGATCATTTTTCCTGTGGCTGTAAATTAGGGAAGTGCAATTAAAGCAACTGGGGATCTCAACTTGTGCTTTCCATAGGCTACTAGGACTTGCTGGCAAGAGTGAGTAATTACCATGTTTAAAGACATTTCTAGCTGTTGTACCCTTTCTCAGCCACTTTGAAACTTACCTGTATTTAGCTGTTATATTACGTGTATTTAGCTCTCTTTCCTTAGCTTTTCAGTAGAGTTACCAAGCAGGCAGTTAGGGAGTCATAAATCTAGTTTGTCTCCATCTTTATGGAAATAGTTGATAATGTGTGGTACAACTCTTTCACTGAAACTCTTAGTTACTTGGAGGCCTGTCAAATCTTGTGTGTCATTCTCCTAGTCTCCCACTGGCACCTTCCATGTTTCTGTTCCAGCTTTTCTCCACCTCCTGCGTCCCATGTATTGGACCTGAATGCCTGGGTCACTGTCCAGCAGTACTATACTGTGACACATTGAGCAGCTGGGTAGCTGGGGCACGTTCAGCATCTGGAGGTGTGTGCTGTTGCTCTGGCTGCAGGCTCATGCTGCAGCTCTCTTGTTGTAGCTTGGTCATTTCAGGATAGTGTTGTTTGATGATTTAAGAAAGCTGGAGAGGAAGAGGAGGGGATGTGTCTCTGTCCTGTGATCCTGAGCTTTATGCACTGGGCAGTTACAGTTCCTTAGAAACCACAGTGGCCTGTTACAAAACACTTAAAACTGAGTAAGGAAGTTTGTCACATCTCTGAGCAGGCCCAAGGTCTATTAAAGACTCCTCTCTTGTTCAAGTCAACAAATTCTTGTTGCAGAAGCAGATATGAACCCCAAACACTTTATATGAAATCCTTCCTATCAATGCTAATAATGACATGTAATTTAAACAGAAATATCCACTGTTACGCTCTTTCAACATGAGCAAATATCTAGCCTGCTTGGATGACCCTGATTTGGCATGGTCTCTTACTGTCTGGGGCATCAGTGTTTTTGAGGATGAGATTAGTGCCAGACTGGCAGCTGGATTGAATTTTTGAAAGTGCTTAGCATATAAGAATTGCCTGAGATCATTAGTGAATAGAAGCTGAAACTCACTGCTACCTACTGAAGTAGATTTCCTATCTAAGCAGCAAGTAGCTTTTCCCAAAACCAAGACAGACCATTCAAACAACCACTTATCTGGGGCTCAGTTCTCCTCTTTGTGTATTCCTGTTAACAGACCCTGTACTACAGAAAACAGACCACACTGCTCTGCTAAGCAGTCATCTGTTGAATAGCAGGACCACAGAGTAATAAAATCTGTAGTGATTATATATCTAATGAGAAATATACAGGAAATATACCAGGTATCAATTTAAAATCAGTTTATCAGAGCACACTTGGGAATCCAGAGCTCTCTGAAATGGTTTTGTGTGGAGGTCACCGTTTCCTTTTTGTCCCTTGATGTCCAAATAACAATACTGCTGAAGATCACACTGTTATTTTCAGGACTGCAGAGTCTAGTCAGGAGGGACTTTTCCTGTTAAGTGAGATCATAAGTCTGTAGAGGTTGACAATTGCTAATGTGTATTTTGAAGTTTTGCAACAGAGAGAGCATGTAGAAGTGCAAAATTCTTTGCTGGAGGAAGCTGAACAGCTCTTCTAAGTGACTTCTGAAACATGATTCCCTGACCAGATTGAAACTGGATGTGAGAAGCTTGGGTTCAGAGCCAGATGATGCCACTGCTCTCTTTTGCCATCTTGTGTGGTTTCTATAGTCTTTTAATGACTGCTTTCTCCCTTCGGTCCTGTTTCATAGCTGGGTTCACCTGTCTGGTTTAGTGTTTATGTCCTACCTGCACTAGAAGTCCCCCAAATCTCAAGGCCTCTGGGTTCTAGCTCTTCTGAGTGTTTACCTTTTTAGACTATTGCCATCGGTTCTCAGGCTTTGTCAAATACTTTTGAAGTAGCACAGATGACTGCAAACCAGGCAAGTTCAGCTGAAACCAGATTTGATAGAGCCCTGCTCTGCCAGTTCCTGGGAGCTGGTTTAGATACCTTATTTAAATTTTATTCTGTGTTCTGCATATAGGCTAAACATGACCCTAAAACTACAAAGACAATACAAATAAAACTTAGCAAGTCAAACAATGTTTTCTTTACAGCTGAGGAGGGAGCACAAAGACTTTCTGTATAGCTTGACCAGGTCACTGAAAGTTGGTGCAGCCAAAAGCAGAGCCATGGTCTTCTGAAGTCTGCCACCAAGGCTAGTTGCTGCTTGTTGTGCTCTCTGTAATGAAAAGCTATATTCAGAGTGATATCAGGTATCTGGTATTTGTGGAGTTTACTGAATGTCATTGCTTTTTAAGTAGTCTTCTGTACCAGCTCTCAGATGATGCTTGCTAAGTCCATTGGAAGAATTAGACTGTTGGACTGTTGTGCATTTTCCTCTTTACGAGTAGAGCACTCCACTGAAAGTTATTCAGGTAGAGCTCACTCTTATATTTGCATTTTGCTTATAGTTTAGATGCTTCTCCTGACCTTCACTTACCCACTAGATAAGAAATCTTAGAAGCTGCCTTATGCTTTCAAAGTAGCTTCTCAGCTCGTGTTTACCATGGTTGCAGCAAGCCACAGCTTGCTTACTAGAACATGGTGTGCAGTGGTGTCTTGGGTGATTAGACTGATATTGTTGCTCAGTAAAGTCTGTGAGTGATACATGGGGTGCAGATGTGTTGCTGTCATTCAAGCATACAATTGACTCCTTCCATTCTGTGTTATATTAAGTGGACAGGGAATAGATCTACAGTTTTAGACAATCAAGTGATTTGGAATTTGGAACAGTCGCAAAATGATATTTAAATCAGATGCTTTTAGATGGGTGCTGCAAAATCAGTCTGAACTGCCATGATGGTTACAAACTGTGGAAGAGAACTATGCAGAAAAGAATTGCAAAAGGGCAGCAGTCCAAGGATTCAAACCTGAGACAGGAGGTATCGTTACATGGTGGTGTGGTAAAGCAAGTAACAGCAGTTACTTGCCCTTATCTGCCTCTGATACCCTCCATAGGCCATGCTCATTCCAGCTTCAGTATGGTGAGTTCTAGCTATGCATGTGTAGTTATTTGAGTTCCCAGTAGCCTTGTGCAGTATATGCTCAAGTCTGTAATTACTTCCTGGTAATTACTGAATGTGCAAGCTAGCAACAGCTAACATGAATATTGCACTCTGTGCTGTAAGCCATCCTTTGAGTACTGGATTCTCATTCCAGTATGTAATATCTAATGTATCGGAGAGCAGGCATGGGCAGATAAAAAATGCCAGTGTATTTTTGTATCTATCTGAAACTCTACAACTTCTTGTAGCAGCTGAGCAGCATGACATTGTGTGTCTTTTTTTATTGCATCCCTAGGTTCAGTTATTAAAGTCATAAGGAAAATAGTACTTCCCCCCCCCCCCNTAAGAGTCCTCAGAACTCTGTAAACTCTTTTTGTTCTTACCATATGATGTTTGAATATTTAGTTCCAAAAATAGTCTTGTATCTAAGGGTACTCATATTAGATCTGATGTCCTTGGTACACTCTAGATCATGTGATGTTATATTTTGTCAGTAAATTGACAAAACCTAGTTTCAGGTGGAGAAAGAGAGGTAAGCTCAGGAATAATGTGGTATCTGCTACTTTATTTGAAGGGAAGAAAATAGTTTACTGATTATGAAATTGTATCTCTGAAAAATATACAAAGCCATTTTTATTTCAAAGCACAGCCTGTCATTAATGCACTGACTACTTCATACAGCTTCTCTGTTCCTGGGCATTACTGGTGCAAGTTACTTTTTAATAGCTGTCAAACAGCCATAAAATCAGGGAATGGCCATGAGGCTATCCTCCAATACAATGCTGTGCAGGAGCTGTCACTACCTGGGGTAGTTCTGTGTATGCTGAAATCATAGTCCCCATAAGAAGCAAGTGTTTAAGTATAAATAACCTGATTTTTTTAAGATTCATTATATACTATTACTGTATTTTAAAATCATTTAGTTCTTCTGTGGTAGAAGGAAGAATGAGGTAAGAATCACTGGTGGTAGTGAAAAATAGGCAAGCGTAACGAGGTAACACATTGTACATTTTACTGGTGGCCCAGGAGGGAATAGACTGATCAGGATGCTCCAGGTAAGAAGTAAGGCTCTCAAATATTAATTAGTGTAATGGTATTGAGTTAGGTTATCAGCTGAAGCCAGATGCCCTAACATCCACAGAGCAGCAAGAGGATTATTCATGAGTGTTTGGACACAGCAACTCAGCTGAATACTAATGCATTCCTTTCTCTTCAAGGTATCTACACCCCAGAACCACTCTGCAATTTCTGGTGGGCTCTTCTATCCACAGGGTTTATGTTTGTATATCACTTTAGCATCTTGCAGATTCTGGGATTGGTAAGTAAATACAGGTTAATAAATGGATAGTTTGCAACTACATTTAAAGTTAAAACACTGACTATTTTTTTTGAGTGTCCAGATGTGTACCAACAATACTACTTGCAAGCAGATTTTTAATTGCATGTTTTAATGACCATTTGTATCTCATAAGTATTAGTAAAGTATTTCATCAAGTGGTCGTGTACCTGCATAAATCTATCTGTTAAAGGCACACCTGCATTTAGATCTGCTTTCCTTCTGAAAGCTGCCCTGCTTGTCTTGAACAAAAGGAGTGTCATTTAAACATTGCTGATTATTATGGTAATTTCAAAATTACCATTTGAGGTGTCTGAATCAATGCAGATACTGTTAATTTAATAATTAATTTAATTTAATCTAAATTTGTTGTCGCTTTCCTCAGGTTACAGAAGTGAACTTGAACAACATGTTGTGCCCAGCCGTCTCAGATCCTTTCTATGGGCCCTGGTATCGAATCTGGGCATCTGGACATCAGACTGTCATGACTATGGCTCATGGGAAGCTTGTCATCCTCCTGTTTTACAGTGCTGGCCCCATCTTTAAATGTAGCATGGACTTCCTTAGGCTCCCAGCTAAGAAAATAGACTGAAATGTCTTCCCACAGAGTAGTACCTACAGGAAGCAGAGATACTTATACTGGAAAACAAAGAGGAGGAATAAGAGGAACATTGTGTTCATAATTCTCCCCACAGTGAATTGCCTCAAAAGCACCTCTATAATCAAGTGAGGGGTTTTTTTAATGCTGTTTCTCACTGCCTATTGCCAAGGGCAAAATTAGTGGCCTTATTCTGGAAAAGGTTCATGTTTTATACATTTTGTTTAGAGTACAATAGAATCTTGCTAATCCACCGTTGCAAATTGGGCCAGGATCTGTCTGCATTCCAGCAAAGAGAGTGGCAGTGCTACCTCGTTCTGACTTCTTTTCCATTAAATGTAAGTACACTCCTGTGGCAGGATAGGAGCTGAATTACCACACTGCACTGATGTGACCAGAACACCAAGTGATGTGCATCATCCTGCTTTAACTCTTAGCACCTGAATGCTGCAAAATGCTCATGGGGAAATGATGGACACTTCATCTTTTCTAAGTGCAAAACAGTGAGGTTCTACTGTATCCTCTTTAAGCTGGTTGAAAATTTTGGGGAACAATAACTCATTTTTTTTTGTTTTTCTAATTGACTACTTAATTTCTAAGCTGCTGTGGTTAAATCTCTGTCTGGCTAGGTCCTATCAGATCTTGATGCTTTGGAGATGCTTTTGAGTGAGTGGAAGAACACAGTCTTGAAATAATTTCAAAAGACCATGTTACATATAAGCTATGATGAGATATTCAGCCACTGTTCTGACCTGACTTCAAACAAAAGGGGTTTTTTTTTACTTAGCTTAAACTGGAGAGGGAGTGGAGATAAAAAGTCCAATGTAAACTTCAGAGGTTTGGGGGTTTGTTTGTTGTTGTTGTTTTGTTTGTTGTTGGGTGTTTTTGGGGTGGGATTTTTTTTCCTTACTAGCTTTTGAACATTCCTCCTCTGTGTTCTACACTAATCCTTACACAGTTGGGTGGTTAGTGAAGATACAAAATGATATTATGTTCTCTCTACAGCTCTAATTCATTCTGTATACTGATTTTAAAATACAGATATAAGAAGGAAAGTCAAATCAGTGCAGGCCCCTACTGAATAGAACCTATTCCAGTTTACTACTAAGACTAAGATGTAGCCAGGCAGAATGATGACTGGTGAACTGTGTGCACCTGCTAGAGGAGAAACTGTGTGGCAGAAAGATGGGAAATCTCCAGTGTGTTCTTTCCAGCAGTTAATGGTGAGTGTTATGCAGACTCTTGTGTTTCAGGGCTGCAGGAATTTTGTTGAACAAAAGTTTGTTGCAGTTTATAGATTCACTGTTTTGTCAAAGCTGTGACTTGAAAGATAAAACTATCATACCTCCTCCAGCTGGATCACCTAAAGATATATTCTGAAGTTAAGGTACAGTCATTTATGCCTCAAGAATGAAAAGCAGGAATGAGAAGTGTTTGACTTTTTTCCCTTAAAAAATGAAAAATCTTCACTAGAGAGGGAACAAATGCCTATTTCAAAAGTATTTTCTCTCTAACATTGAAAAAAAAGAAAGTACAGCTCAGTCAGAACTATTGTCCCATATTCTAACTTACAAACTGTTTTCTGGCTTTCTTCCATGTCTTGCTGTGTATATATACAGAATAAATATACTGTACTCTCACAACTGGAGAACATATGACACATACCTAAACTATCCATCAAACACATGTAGCTTGTCTTAGTTATTTAGACTAGATGGCTCCTTGTGTTTTTGATCAGAATTCAGCTTGAAAAAAGCAAGCACCTGATAATAAGCACTACCTATAATAAGCTACAGAGTTAACTGTCAGTAGCTGATCCTGCAAATAAATGTCTGAGTACATAACTGAGTGGTCTCAGTGCTGGCTCAGTAAAGCTGGGCAGATCTTGATTAAGTATTTGTGGAGTGGGGCCTGAAGAACAAATGCTTTGGTATTGAAGGTCTGAATCTGAGATGATTTATTTAGCTGCTGAAGTGATAGAAGTTCTTGCTGTTTATTTCATCAGATTCAGTATTTCATGATGCAATGCAGGATGTTGCTGAGAGATGCTAGGCTGCACAGTGCTGGATGCTAAAGCTTGCCCCCTGTTAATGTCCTGTGAAGAGCTGAATGCCATACACAGAGATTCTTCCCTCTCCATAGTTACTGTCAAGTCTATCATGGGGTATTTTATTTACTTAAGAATTTGGCAAAATGCCTTAAGTTGGATTCAGTCCTATTTAGAAGGAATGTCTGGCATTACAATGGAATGATTTTAGCCAAATTTTACAAATGTTATTTAGCAGCATTATTTGCTTAACTGCTTTTTTTGAAAGAATCTTTCCTGTTTATTTTCTTCTTCAGAAAATTGTAGCTACTAGAAAAAATTCTGAGTTATGTAAAAGTAGAAGCCTTTTCTTAAAAAGCAAGCCCTGCAACATTGCCTATCTGTAGTCAAATGCTTTGGGGCATTTTAAACAACTATAAACCAACTGCTCTTTACCACCTTTGACTGCCTCTGGTCAGTTAAGACATTTAAGTAAGCTCAGGTGTCTCACCCAGTGCAGGCTCTTAGCTTGGAGTGCAAAACTTGTGAGCTTTTCTGACCCATTTGAATTTCAGTAGGGACATCACTGGGGCAATTTGGGTGAAAGGATTCTTGGTGTAGTTTTATCACTTGTACCACTGACTTTGATAGCAGAGCTGCTGTGATTGCTCCTGCCTTCCCTCCCACCCCCCAGCAGAGGTGTCTGCTCCTGGCTCTGTGATGTGCCTCCTGCTTTTCTCCCTTATGCTGCCCTAGTTGTTTTGAGTTGCTTTAGAAATTTTAGGCATAATTTCACAACATGGAGTATGTTGATGGATCTGGGACACTCATGTTCCCCTTCCAAACATTTCCTGTGCAGGTTCTGGAGCTTGATGAACTCTTCCGTACCAATTTAAGTTGCTAAAATGGCTAACGTGAACAAGGTGATTCAGCAAGGAAGTAGAGGCACCAAGCAACTACTGTGCTCAATAGGGACTTTAGAAGTATTGGAGCTCCTGTAAAAGAATTGAATGGTACAGCTGGAGACAGGCAGCAGGAAGGGCAGTGGAACCTTCACCTTTTTTTGATGGTAGGCTGTTGCTTTGTTGTACAGTGTCAGTGAAGCTGGCTGAGTTAGAATAGAGCCATTCAGGTTGGAAACAACCTTAAGATCGAGTTCAGCCATTAACCTAATGCTGCCAAGTCCACCAGTAAACCATGTCCCTCAACACCACATCTACATGTCTTTTAAATCCTTCCAGGGATGGTGACTCCACCATTTCCCTGGGCAGTCTTTCCAGGGCTTGAGAACTCTTTTGAAGAATTTTTTCCAACCTAAACCTCCCTGGCACAACTTGAGGCCATTTCCTCTGTCCTGTTTCTTGTTGCCTGGGAGAAGACACTGACCCCCAACCTTGCTACCACCTCCTATCAGGGAGTTGTAGAGAGTGAGGTCTCCCCTGAGCCTCCTTTTCCTCAGACTAAACAACCCCAGTTCTGACCTCAGCCACTCCTCACAAGACTTGTGCTCTAGACTCTTCACCAGCTTTGTTGCCCTTCTTGGGACATGCTCTAGCACCTCAATGTCCTTGCAGTGTGGGGCCCACAGGTTAAATTATTCCCACTTGCTCCTTAGCTCTTTTTGATGGCTTTTTAACCTCGGCATTTTGTTTAGGTGTATGGTATGGTGCCACAAGAATCTGTCCCAGCATAGCTGAGACACAAGCTTCACAGAAGGTGAAGAACAGGTCAGAATGGGAGCAGAAAGGGAATGAACTTCTGAAGCTAATGCCGTGGAACTTGACATCCATTATTCCTCAGCTGTCTCTGGTATTTGGCATATGCATCAGACAGAGCTTGTTCCATGGGCAGGATGTTGGTTCGAACAGGTAAGCAGAATACTTAATCTCCACAGGGGTTATTTATTCTTTTCCCTGGCAGAGGCTGGTTATCTTTTCCCTGAATGGTTTGTTTTGTAGGCAGTTATGCTATATGGATGCTTTCTTTGGTTGTTTTTAGGCCTATTTATGCTGGAAATTGCAGAGCAAAGCTATACTGCTATTCCTGAAAGGTAATTAGCATTCTCTCCTGTGGTGTTAGACATACAGTCTGTGTCAAGGTAACTTGAGCCTGCTGCCTGGTACCTGGTGTTGAACTCTTACATGGCAACAAAGTACAAGTGGAGGTGTAGTCCTCGTGCTCCCTGGTCAAATGGTCCTACATCTTCTGTCACAGCAGCAATGGTTATGAAATGGTCTGCTCTGGGGCAGAGCAGGAGCTGGGGCATAGACAGGCAGACAGACTATTACCTTCAACAGGGACTTAAGCTGACTGCAGAATCTTGCCCTGCAGTGGACTCATTTGCTGTTGACCAGCAAGTCATTGTGCAGTGCCAATGCCTAGACTTCACAGAGAAGTTGGAATGCATTCAGGTGTCTAAACAGAGCCCTCTCCTCTCCTTATTTTTCATACTACAGGCACTTCAAACACAGTAAACAAGGAGGGATGAAGTTACTTATGCTTTCTGCCAGTGAATGAATGTCTAAATTTGCCTCCAAATGTACACATAAATGAAGCATTAGTAACTACAATAAATGTGTTTACTGATCAGTTTATGCAGCCTTGCAGTAAGTAACCCCCCAAAGCAGAAGAGTCAGCTAGTGAAATTTCTGCACCCACCCTAGTTATCTGTCAGTATGGAGATTATTGTGCCAAGGCTTTAGCTGTGCAGGCTACATGTAGTGCTGTTTTTCAAGGGTTCAGACCTGTTGAGCTGTATCTTTGACCCTCCAGCTATTTAAGCACCAAAGAAGTATTTGGGTCTTCTTTCTTTTGAGGGGTGAAATCTAACACCTCTCAATCTGTGAAAAGCCACAGCCTGTGCCCTGTAGCTCCCTGTACTTGGCTTTGGTTCTCACTGCTTGTTACTTGTGCTTAGGGTGATGTTGAGAGACATGCACAGTCCATCCCCTTGGCATACCTTAAGATTAGGGAGTACCTCATTGTAGATCTCTCCATCTGTTTCTGACCACAGTTGGGGGCTTGACAGATCTGTGTATTTGATACTGTTTGGTAAAGCCCAGTTGTATTCCTCTTTCAGAAATGGCTACCTGCAACTGTTCAATTACTGTACTTTACTTCTATGTCCTAAGAAGTCTTGCATCTAAACTACAGGAATTTGTTTTCTGTGGAGCTAGAGCTAATGACAAATAGATGTTCTGTTTTTCTTGCTGTTGCAGTTGTTTCACTAGAGGGTGGAGTCTTAGGAATTAAGTTAGTCCTAATAGTTAACAAAGCTCTGAGAGGGCAAAAAACTAGGAAGAGGGCATATGCCAGACCTGTGTGGAGGTGAAAGATTTCTCCAGGCACACAGGTCAGCTTTGATGTTTTAATTTTTACAGTGACAGGACTCATAACAAACCTGCTGATTTTTGTGTTCTTGTACTCAGTGATATTGCTGTAAATCTGTCTTGCAGCTTTTAGTGTTTCTTAGTCAAAGCCAAGCTGGTTTTTAAATGATTTTATTTTTTTTCTGGGTCAATTTTGTACTTTTAAAAAACTTGTTTCTGTATTTACTGAGTCATTCTCTCAATGCTGCAGAGGACACAGCAGGCAGAACAGTGAGCACAACCACACCACTCTCACCAACCAAACTGTGCTGGGGAGCTGGAGTTGCTCAGGCACTGGGCTGAAGCACAAAGCAGTTCCAGTTACCCAACCCAGTTCAAGCATAGCATTATCCAAGCACAGGCTGGGATGGCAAGGGCAAGGATGCATGTGGAGAGGCTCAGCTGCCACAGATGCTGTTAGTTCTGAACAATTTGTAAGAGTGGTATAAATTTTGTAAACTTTTTTAATGTGCTGAAACTTGGTTCTGAGGTAACATTTTCCAATGAGGGGTAATTTGTGTACTTGTTTTTTGTATTTTGGTCAGATGGTTTTTTCCACTGTTGTGCCCTAAGTCCAGATCACTGGGCTAATAGTTGTTAAACCTTTGAATTAAAACAAATAAATGCAATTTAATGGATACTGTTCAGTTTTGTTATCATTCCAATTGTGCCAAGCATTGAATCTGTCTTGCTTAAGGCTTTTTAAAACCAGGTAAGAAAACAAAAATGGACTTTCCACTTTAATATTAATAGAGTTAATTTGACAGCCCATCATCAAATCAGGTAAGAATATGGATTCTCTTGTCTTAAGCAGGCTCTACTGCTAGATGCAGTCTACCTTGCATGTACATAGTTTCTGTAAGTGAGAACAATGATTACTTGAGATTTCTGGGAGTTTGCAGTATTTTATGTATGAGCTATGCCTGTTTCTTGTCAATCAACAATACAAGCCAAGCCCCAGTTTACAGGCAGACTTCACTGGAGGCCATAAACATTTAATCCCTGTTTAAACAGTCCCTCTTCATGTCTTTCAGGTAAAGAGCTCAGGAAACAGCATAATAGTGTTATGATGCTTTCTTTACATCTCTTCCACTGTTCTTGCCACAACTTTGGCAGTGTCTCCTATGTCCTGTTCTTTGTCACTTCTGTATCTGTTCTGCAACCTTCTACTGAAGTTTTCAGCTCTAAACTCTGTTCCAAAAGCTACTGTAATTAAGGTGCTTGGACAGTCTCACACCATAGATGATGGCAGAGTAGTTTTAATGCACTTCAGGCATGCTTCTGGCTGTATTTAAAACCACAGTTAAATAGACTGCAGTAACAATGTGACCCAGGACGTGTCAGAATAGCTGGGAATTGATTGGGGGAGGTTCCTGGGAAAGGAACATACATGTGCCCAACCTGTATTATTTATGCATTCTAAAAGTTCTAAAAGTTTTCACACAGCTAGGGAACAGAACCAGTTCTCCAGCTTCATTTCTCTTGACACAATTGATACAATAGCTTAAGTAGACATCAAGCATGAACTGCTTTATGGAAACCTGCGATGAACTAAGCAAGCAACTTCTCTTTTCAGGCACTGCTGATTATCCTCTGCATCTTTATGACTCTTAATTGTAAGTCAGCCTTTCATTGTTTAATACCAACATATATGTAAGAAAAAGAAAGCTTCCACCTCAGAAACATCCTTAATACTCAGTACTATTTTGCTAGTTTGCTAGATTTTTTTCTAGTGTGGTATCTACACAGCTGGCTGGAGTAGCACAAAGTGGGGAAACATTTGGTAGGAAGTTTTAACTAGCAATGCAGCTCAATGGACTGTGAGTTTTAGGTAGGTTTTACCCACTTCAGACTAAATGATACCAAATCTGAGACACCAAAACAATGGAATCTATTTGCTCAGGCAAGTTTTCCCTTTAGAGATAAATTTTTTACATCTTCTGTGTCAAGACTTCAAAGCAAGTGGAGTAATGGCTACGTCAGTCTTCTACATCTAAAGGATACTTGCATTTTATTGTTTTCTCAAAGCCTTTGCATCCACAGACAGGAGATCTATTAATACTGAATTAATCCAAGGCAAACAAAACCACTTGTAACATCAGCTCTGAGTTCCAGGGAGATGGTACCCAAGTTTCTTGCTTGCAAGTCTCGGGACTTGCCCTCCAGAGAAAATACCTCCCCTTTAATTCAGACTTGATGGAAAATCTGTCACTAAGAAGTAGTGGCTCAGGGAAGAAAGTTTTACCTGTCTGGTACCTTGCTTTGTGGCTTTGTTGCTTCACAGGAACACGCAGACCTTCTCCTCAAAGAAAAGCCCTTGGTATCAGCACAGCTTTCCATCCCAGTGGAGCAGGTTGCCAGGGCTGCTTCATCCTGATCCACAGCCAAGGGAGCTCTGCCACCATGCTAGCGTCACTGCAGGGACACTGGAGTTTTCTCAGTGCGTTTAAATGAACTCCAGGTTCTGGGGTGCTGTTCTCACTGGATCTGCTCAGGTAAAAGCTTTTGGGGAAGGGGAGGAAAGACTCTTCTCCCCTGGCCCTCCATACTTGATAGGATACTTGCTGAAGTCATTTTTCCATATAAAATTTGGTCAACAGGAGAATCATCTCCATATTACCTAGCTATGACATGCAAGAAAAAGAAATCCCTCATGGCAAAGCACAGCTAGCTATTCTTTAAAATCACACCTACTACTGCAAGACTAAGATGAAGAAAGTGTATTGAAATTATTTCAGGTGATACCTGAGGATAGTCTTTGACTGATACACATTTTGCCATGTAGTGGTTACACCACTATAACTGGTTCTGCAACCAAGTGTTGCTTTAAAAGCTTCTTGCAACCACATCAAAACTACAAACTGATGTAAATACTAATAAATATACTGCTGTCAGTAATGATGGAAGTGATACAAGGGCAGAGTTAATTCGGAGTGTTCAGTGAGCTGGTTGTGAAACAGCCTGGGAGCTGCCTGCCCCTCTCCACAAGCTGTTCCTACAGCAGGCAGAAGGGAAAGAGTTAATCAGAGGAAAGTATTTCTCACTCCTCATTAACATGAACACTAAGGGCAAACACTTACATAAAAACCTGAGCAAGCCACAAAATGAAGCAGAGAAACAAACAGAAATGGTGATTCTTTTTCCTTAGTTTATTGGGTAAATGATTTAAAAGGTAATAACAATAGTGTTAAAACTACTACAATATCTTTCCACAGCCATAATCTCACAGACCCACAGATAACCTTCTAGATACTTTTTTTTTTTAAACTTTTTTCCTCATTTTTCTCTTTTTAAGCTGTACTTATATTAAAATGCCCATTTCAACAGTTTCTTCACACTAATAGCAATTAAATGTGGAAGGGAGGAGGATCTAGTTATAAAGGAAGGGGGTTCAGGTAATCTGTGATATTATTGTAATCAATCAAGTTACTAAGGAAGGAAGGAAAAGACAAGAGAGGCCTTACAAGCTACACCAGGTAGCTCTAAGCCCATTGTGTGTCACCATTGCATTAAAGATAACTCAAGCTGCTGGTGAACAGTTTTTTCTTTTTTTTTTAACATATAAAACACTAAAATAACTTAGAAACTAGATCCCAATATCTTGAAAAGAATCAACTTTGATATACAAAAACAGTCATAAGTTGTTACAAAAGTTTCAAACAAAAGTTTGTTTTCTCAGTGCGTTTATGTACCAGCACAATTTCTGGGTCCAGAGCAAAGAAAGAGGTTTGTAGTTTTTATTCTTTTCTTTTAACAGTAATAAAAAAACGAGGAAAAACATATCTTTGTATATAAAGATCATTGCTGGTCTTAAGAATAAATGTAACCAGAAACCCTTAATTCTGAGAGGCACACTTTGGGTTTCTCTTTTTTTTTTTTTTTTTTTTTTTAAACTTTTTTTCTTTTTAAACATAAAAGGAAAGTCACCAGTTTATTTCAATGGAGGAGCTAGTCAGACTCCCCCAATAAACTCAATTCATTAACATCACTAGCAAAAAATCAGTTAGAAACTGTACAAAAATAAAAAAGTTAACACCTAGAATCCTGCAGGGCTTTTGGAAGGACTGGAAGGCAGGCTTTAGGAGCAGCATTTGGGCATGGCTGGAGGCTTCTTTGGTTCGGTCTAACACACATAAGAGATGTAACCTACTCCAGACAACAGTTTTAGAAACCCACACATTTGGAGACAAGTCAAGAGGTCTGTATACAAACCCCAGGGTGTGCAAATGGATTCACTGCCTCAATTTGAATCCTGTATCTGAGGTCAGAACTCCAGTGTGCCCTCCCCCTGCTATGCCCAGCGCTGGGGCTGAGATGGTGGAAGGTCAGTGCTACAGCAGTCTACGCAGAAGGAAGGCCACTTAAAGCGTGACTAAGGAATAGGTTCATATCAAGTCTACAGTTTTCTTGGCTAACTCAGTTTACAGAACAGGGTTTTTAGGAACATAAAGTGAAAGAATTAAAACCAAACCCACCAACAATCTCTGTAATCAATAAGGCAAACTGAGTAGTGCTCATAAAACATCAGCGTTCCAACTTAACGCAAGAAGCTGCTTGGGTTGTACCTTAACTTCTTATAAAGTACCCCAAATGAAAACAAAATAAAATGGAAAAATCTGTATCTAAACCCAGCAATATATCTATAAGGGTCCTAAACAGAACAAGGAGGGAATGCCATTTGTGAAAGGAACTTGCTCAGCTTTAAGCAAACAGACCTATTCTGTCCCAGTGCATGTCACAGTGAACTGCACGGTTTGTACAAATAAACCACAATGACACAGAAACAATCCATTGCTTTTTTTCAGCACTTGCATGCTGAGGAGGTAGGTGCCCTAGAATCACTGCAGATAGACTGATTATTCCAATCTGTTTAAAAAAATATCATACAATCTGATCCACTACAGACTCTGTAACAGTTTGTTTAATTAGTGATAACAAAACTCTGGTCCAGAAGGGTCTGGCATGAACTCATTTCAGAAGCACACCTGAACAGTTTGTATAACACCCTTTTAACTCTAGTTTTAAGCAACAGCTACTAAGAGATAGACAAGAATGCATTGTGCATTATGCTGTATACAAAAAGGAGACAAAACTATCCTTTTCTCCCCCAAGCCATGGTGGGAAGTATTGCTGACCTTGTCCTTAAAAACCTGCAGGATTGTTTTATTCATCAGTATCTCATCATTATTACACTGGTAAGAAATTCTGTATAACATCTGCATATATCGAAGATCTCCTACAAAAATCTGATATGGTTTTAGAGCCGCATGACCAGTCACGTGACCTGCTTGAGGTTGATTAGCACCTTTCAATACATACATAGACTTTTTATATATAATAGAGCTTTTTAGAAAACTTCTAACAATGAGCTCATGCAGAAGCATGAGCATGCTGTAACGAGATGACAGATAAAGATGGGCTTGGATGACTCTCTTGTTCGTTTTTTTGTTTCTTTTTTTGCAGCAGAATGATTCAGTTTGTGCTCAGTTTCCCTATAAGGGCAAGGAAAAAAACCCAACACAACTAACTCTCTCAGGTAGCCACTTGTTCACGATTTCCACTTGAAGACTAATCCATTTAAAAGTCTTTCCCCAAGTAGAAACAAGACAACAGTATCATCCAAAATAGCCTCTGTATAAACATCTATTAATTTTTGCAGCTTCTGGCTGGCATCTCTTGGCTCCTGAAATTTCAGGCCCTCTGCTTATAAATTAAGGCATCACAACTGAAAATGTCAAGATTTGGACACCGAATGCTGTGGATGAAAGAATACCAAAGACCACCTACAAAACCTCTGTAGAAATGAAGTGGCAAAGCTAACCCTGCATAAGGGATGAGCGTGATTTACCCACATCTGGGTTTGTAACCCTATTGAAACAGTCTCATTTCTTTTAAAAACTGGATTTTAACTGACTTCTATCTAGGTGAATTTTGTATCTCTATGTATTTACAAACATTCATTATTCAAAATAACTGGAATTTCTGCTTACTGTGGTTTACTCACTCATATCAGGAAGGTCTTTTCCGTACTCGATGGCGTGTATTGTCCCCTAGAATATGCACTACAGCAGGTATCCGTGGGGCTTCTGCAGGCACAAGAGCTAGGAGCTGGCTCCTACCACATGCTGGGCTTGCAAATAGACCACACATACCTGTTACTAAATCTTATTTTTACAGCAGGAAAAAGTTCCAATCTGTTTTCATTCTTCTACCGTGTGGAGGGGGATCAGAATTATTACACAGTACTTAGAGCTCTCAAGTACTATTCCTGTAATAGATGAAAACATGTAAAATTATGGCATACTTGTCCTGTGCTCTTTCATGACAGTCTTTTATCTTTCTTAAGCAATAGTTAACTTTATCTAACTATTCATGACTTAATAAAACTCAACAAGTTCAAAAGCAGGAGGAGGAATAAAGCAGGGGTTTTGCTTTTCCAAAATAGGTTTGCTATAGAAGAAAAAGAATCTCACTTTAAAAAAATCCCCCAAAACCTGACACCAGAGCAGACTCTATTAACAGAGTTTGCTAGAATGTCTCTGGTGTATTTGCTATATTTTTATATGAATCTTATATATTATTATATAGTTATGTCACAGTCAAAGGCACTAAAGTCTAAATCCATTTTCTTCCTACTATGACATCTGCTACTCACCAACCTGTTTTTCAAAACAAATGTCACTCCTAATTTGAGATCAGCAGAAAGGCATTGTCTCTTTACAAATGCATTACTATGACTAGTCTTGCCAGGGCTGGATAGCCCTCGATTCCTAGCACAGCATGGGAGACAAAGGTACCTGGGAGCCTGCTGGATGATGTCATGCCCTAGCAATTAGAGCACTGGATTCTGAAACCACTGCTGTGTTAAAAATCAACTCTCACTGTACATCGCCTTGCTTCTCCATCCAAATAGCATTTTGTACATCAGCCTTGACATTTGGGCTGTATGTGCTGGATGGGAAGATCATGTATAGAGAGCTACATGAACCTGTTACTGTAGGGGTGAGATATTGTACACACAACATGATTAAGACCATTATGAAAATGCAATTCATTGTCTAGTCTAATACCTGAATCTGATATGTTTCATTCCCTGTCACACCTATTAATGCAAAAGCCACGAATGCCTTTTCGCTAAGCAAAGCATCCCTAACTGTAATCCTGAAACCCTTCCTTCCATCCACAGTCACAGAAAGCCTTGATTGATATAATTCAATGTTAATGAAGTAGAAATTTAAAATTCCATAAAAAACCCAAGGGCTATATATGCTGCAAAAAAATCTGCAGTGACTCAATAAAAAAAGTATGGGATCTTTGTAGTAATGCAGTTTTCCCTCCCGTTGCCATGATGAGCTTACAACATGGCAACGGAAACTATCATCATAAAATGGTACAGTAATAGAGATAGCTAGACCAAGAAGGGGCAGGGTCTCCTGGGAAGAGGTCTGCAGAGAGGTCCAGTGACTGGTCATGCGGCTCAGTGTCAGGAATAATGGTTGTATGGTGGAAGGGGGTGCCCAATACCATTTTGGAAGTGATGATGCTGTCGATGGGCAAGGTACTCTGTGTAGCTCATTGTCATCTTCTCACTACGGTACCTAGAAAAGTGCAAAGAAGCAAAGTCAACAACTCTTAACCAAGCAGCTGTAAAGAGCAGTAAAAATACCTCACTTGCAGTGTGATCAATAACAGCTCTGTACTGCAGATGACGTTAGGAGGAAAACTAAGGGCAGGGAGGGAACCAGCGGGATGGTCAGGGTCATGCTTGAATCACATGACAGATCACAGTCAAGCGCTTATGAAACAGAACCGTTGCAAACTATTGCTTACTATGTTGCTTGCTGAAGAGGGACTAGAAACTCTTGATGATTTACTGAGAATGTTCCCCATCTTCAGCCAACTCTACATAAAAATCTAGGAGCAAAGCTGTAAACAAGCACTACAGATTTTGGGGCTGTGTTTAAATAATCAGTACCAGATGTCTGCCAAATTCTGCTTTTAAAATAATGCTGGCTCCATTAACTGGAGTTACATTCTTTTTAGACTACAATCACAGAATAACTCAAGTTGGAAAGGACCCATCAGGACCATCGAGTCCAACTCCCTGTTCCTTGCAATACTACCTAAAACTAAACCATATGACTTAAGAGCATTGTCCAGATGCTCCTGAACTCCTGACTGCTTTCTTGCAGAGTCTGTTGCAGTGACCAACCACCCTCTTAGTGAAGAGCCTTTTCCTGATGTCCAGTATGACCCTCCCCCACTGCAGCTTCACTCCATTGCCTCGTGTCCTGTCACTGGTCACCAGAGAGAGATCAGCACCTCTCCCTCCACTGCCCCCCTTGAGGAAGCTGTAGACTGCGAGGAGATGAAATCACCTCTCAGCAATGAGATCACCCTCAGCTTTGTCTTCTCCAAGATGAACAAACCAAGTGATCTCAGATGCTCCTTGTAAGTCTTGTTCTCAAGGCCTTTCACCATTGTGGCTGCCCTCCTCTGGACACTCTAAATCATCCGATGTCCTTACCAAGGTGCCCAAAATTGCACACAGCACTCGAGGCAGAGCTGCACCAGTGCAGTGTAGACTAGGACACTCACCTCCCTCAACTGGCTAGCGATGCTCTGCTTGATGCAAGACCAAGGACATGGTTGGCCCTTTTTGCTGCCAGTTGACTCATTCAGCTTGCCAAACCCCCAGATCTCTTTCCACTGGGCTGCTCTCCAGCCTCTCATCCCCCAATTTGTATCTATAGCCAGGACTATCCCACCCCGAGGAAGAATTTGGCACTTGCTCTTGTTACATTTCATATGGTTGGTGATTGTCCAGCTCTCTAGTCTATCCAAATCTCTCTGTAAGGCCTCTCCACCCTCAAGGAAGTCCACAGCTTCTTCTAGTTTAGTATCATCGGCAAACTTAGCATACTTTTGTACTCCTGCATCCAGATAATCTATAAAAACATTAAAGAGCATCAAACAGGACTTATCTGTAGTATCCCATGCTGCATACCTGGTTAGCTTTATTGTTTTCCTGAATTCATTTGTAATTGGAGCTTTGTAGCCTCCTTTCCTCAATAAGGAATCTATGGTTTGAATGTGGTCCCATCCTGTTGAAGTTTACAGTAGTTAAAAAATCAGTTAGAAATTACAACAGTAAGAACAGATGTTGCAAAAACCACATTACAGTTTGTGGCACTACTGATAAAGAGGTTCTGTATAAAACACAGGTCATCCTTTCCCACTTAACAGCTGAAGGGAATAAGACATACAGGGTTTCTTTACATACAAAGTTCACTCTACAAACAACAGGTATTTTGATCTCCTAGTTAGGAGTGGACCCATTATATCCAAGTGTCCCAGACTGGGGATGAGATATAAGATTAAACTTTTCTGAAATGTTCAGTTATGATTGTGTATCACAATCACGTTATACATCATAAATGGCTAGGAAAAAACCCCAAAATTTCTGTATAAAATAAAATAGAATTCAAAAGAATTAGTTGAATGTGTGCAGAGAACTTCACAGATTACTGTACATAAATATCACTTGCCAGCAATATGTCTCATTTCAGAACAACAATATTACAGGTGTCTGGGTAAGAAAAAAAACAGTGATGGATTAAAAAATTACAGATTCATTAGAGTTCTCAATAAAATCTTCATGCTATTGAAAGCTCTCTTTTATTGACTTAAAAAGCCTCATATTTTAAGTAAGTCTTAGACATGTCATTTCCAAAAGATGCAACTTCATTAATCATATTGTTACATTAAAAAAAGAAGGTAGTTCTGGGTGCATTAAAACCCCCCAATAGATAGTTTTGGGTACTTCAGAGAGTCAGGCTGCAGTGCATGGTCTACTAAAACTATTTAGAAAAGTAAGCACACCCACACCCCTGTAGTGACTGAAGTAGTGACTTCAGACCTTGGAAAGGCTCTAAAGTGACTATTTGGAAACAGAATTATCCATTACAGATGATCCTCAGTAAAGGTTTCACCCTATTACTTAGCAGACCAACTCAAATATAAAAAGGCAAAGAAACAACCCCCAAAAAAGCAGCAATGCAAAATGTAAAAGATTAAGACAGAAAAAAACCCCATAGTGAGGAGTCAGTCAGCTGGTGAGTACTCTTCAGTGAAATCCACTAGAGGTTTTTTATTTCACACACTTAAGTCTGTGCCTCTAATAAAAGAGGCTTCAACAACATTATTTTGGACTTTCATATTGGAAATATAATATTTCATATTCACATTCCCCATAATTCCCCTCCATCTACCAAAAACCCCAGGAAGCCTGTGTTTATGAAAGGAATTAAGCACCAGCAGAAAGTACCTAACTCAAAAACCAACCCAAAACACCTTGATTATTGCAAATTGAGGAAAAAAATCAGTTCTTAAGATAATTGACTGGACAACAACACAGCACTCAGCAGAGGTTTTGCATGTCACTAATATCACAGCATGACAACTAGATGAAAATTAGCAGCTTTTAACAACTGTGGAGTTGGTTGACAGCACTGCACCACCCCTCCACAGTTTGCTGTCCTCAAGGTACACTGCATCTATGACTTGTTTAACCAACAGTTACACTCTACTGAATCCCCACAAGGGGACCCATACAGGCATGGAATTGGCATTTTATAGAAGAGTCTTCTTACAGTTAAATATTGCTCCATCATCTGACAGCAGTGCAAGGTCAAACACTGTGGTTTAGATTTATATGTATGTTTAAATTCTTCACGAGATCATAGGAAATAAAGTGCAACAATGACCTTGCTCCTTTGCAACCTCCGGTAAGTAGGTGGCAGTGCGCTTGGAGCCTTTCTCGTTGATGAACTCTATTCTAATGCCGTGCACGCCCACCTGCAAGAGAGGGGCACCTCGGTTAGCACAGGAGAAGGCAAAAGACAAAGAGATTTCTAAGGGGATGAAAACCAACACGTGAACCTGTCAGCAGTTCATGCCATTTTGCAAAGCGTTTCGAGAGGTGGGACTGAGGTGACTGTGTAGCCTTGGAAGGTTGGCAGCAGCACAGATACCCTCCTCAGCTCCCCACCGTGGAGCTTCCTTTCTAGGCTAAAGGAAAGACAGCTGAGATGCTGCAGTCACTCTGTGGGTTTACTGTCTCCCTCTGACACTGTCAGGAGTGTTGCTGATCATTCACCTGGCCACCAGATAAAATCTGCAGGCAAATCTAACAATGCTTCATTTAAGAGCATTAATTTTGTTCAAGGTAACAACAATGAAAGACTTGTCACACTATGAACTTGAGCCTGGAGCCCTCAAAATTTCTCCCAAAACATGACAAGGAAAATGAGATATGCCAAAGCATTCAGCTTCAGACTCCCATTTCCCTGCTACAAAGTAATATAACAAAATGCCAGCATGGAAATAAAAATTACTAATCCCAAGGAGTTAGACACAGCTAAAGTCAAACTGCCAAAAAAGAAAAAGTCAGAATGAAGGTAGGCACCTTTCCAGGACATTGTTTAAGCACCTCTTGTTTTCAAGGTCCAGTAATTCTGTTGAAAGTACCTGCACTGGGATCAGACATGCCATAAAAGACACTCCTTTGCCAATTCAGTTTTTGGTTGCTTTGGAGTTGTGTGTGTAAACAGGAAGCATTAGCAGATGGACATTTCTAATTGCATGCCCACATCACTAAGATGTTATTGCCATTTAAATGCAAAGTTCCCAGCACTTATGTGGAAATGAGGAGTTGATGTTGAAAAGGGTGTTCTTCGGTATGGCACTTTTGGGCATAAAAATCAACCCCAAAATGCTGTTACAGCTTTTCTAGTGGCTACTTTACCAGAACTGCATGACAGTCAAAAAACAAATAAAGAACATTTACAAAGCTCTACCACCTGCTCAGTTAACATATCTGCTTATATTAAAACTTCAGTTTTTACTCTTTATATATGATATAAGCATGGAGAAGGGTGAGGAAGTCTCTCTCTTGTGGCGGGCCAGGGCCTCAACAATTTTCTCCCATGAACCTAACATTTCTTAAATAGGAAAAATGTCTTTGAGACTAACTAGTTTAATTCCCTGCAATTTTTAACATGGTATTTTATTACCAAACACTCCTAAACCACAGATATATAATCACTAGAGAGCTCAAATCTGTATACTCGGATGATGTAATTATGAACCCAAAGGACCTGAAAGTAAAATGAAGCAGTGTTAGAAGCTGAACTGAGCTTACTGAGTTTATTCCAAGAACAGAGTAAGTTTTTGCAGCTAGTGATTTTGTAACTGTCAATATTCAACTGCCTAAGCACCAAGATCCAAGTATTTTCAGGTTTTGCACACCACATCCTGTAGAACACTAGATTCCAGATTCTACACGACTGTCCTGCAGAACAGTGAGCAGGCAGCATTCAGGAGAAGCTAACCAGAAGCACTAGCAATGTATTAAGTATGATGCAACACTCAAGCAGTAGGTAACTGCATTGCACTCGATGCTTCCTATTAACCATTTAAACAGACTTCCTGGCCCCTGTCTGTAGAAGAAAAAGATGTAGACCAAAACAAGTAAGGCACCACAACTGCACCCACAATTCCTCTCGCTGGGAAAATTTCATAGCATCCTGTGAAGCCAGCTGCAAAGCTTAGGCAGTCCTCTGCCTGCAGTACAAATGGCTCTGCATCACTCAGCTCCAGTTAGAACCAGACTTGAGTAACATAAATGGAAGCCACCTCTAAGCAAAGTAAGAATGATCCATGCTAAGGCTGTCATGAACACAGTTAGGAATTTGTTTTGACTTTCTCAAGACACCAATGTCCCTGCATTGATGAAAACTTCTGTGAAATTACTCCAGATACTTCTCTCTGAAGCTGGGAGGTAAAGGGGAGGCACACGTTTGGAGAGCATTAACTGGACTGTAACTGGTTTGCCTTACCAGGCTCAGCACAGAACTTTATCCAAAGTCTATGGAGAGCTCCTCAAGCTAAAAATACTGCTACACTAGAGGCAAGGGTTTGTAGAATACCAGGATCTGTCTGTGCAGTCCAGGAAAACCAACCATACAATCTTCTGCAGGTGGAGTTCAAGTTCTGTCTCCTCTATTGCCATTTCTTAGGGAAATGACTACATACAGGCATCCTCCTGAGCTGCAAGAAACCCTCCCAGCTGCACTGTTGGCCCCCCAAATGGACAGGAATCCATTTAGACTGTTGTTATTGGGAGAGGAAAGTGAGATAAGGAGAGACACAGAAATGCAACAAACCAATGCTCTTCAATAGAAATGATTCTGTAGGGGTTTACAGCATGAAATATTGTGTCTTATGTATCCAGTGCTTGTGGATAGGAACTTCTTGGCTCACTGTATAGTGGACAGAGGCTGCTCAAAACTAGGTCCAGTGACAATATTAATTAAAAACCACAGACCTTTCACTAAATCTAAGAATTACATTAAACTACATTTTTTTTATTCCACTACAGAACTTCAGCCTTTGTTGTGCATTTATACACATTCATATTCATTTATGTGCATTCTCTTTTTAATGAGTCATTTATTTAAATACACCCCAGATAGGGGAAAACATGCATACACTATGTTTATTGTTTTGCCAAGCACTTCTGGTACTTGCCAGACTATGTCCTGTAATACTTCTATCTCTGTCTGTCTCAGCTGGGCTGAGAAAAAAATGTTCCAAATCCATCCAAACCTGAAGTTCAAGCAACTCTCATGTTCAGCTGTTCTGACTCAAAGCTCCAAAGACAGTTTACAAATCTGTTCCTCTTGTACTGACTCTCCAACCATACTGAGAAGAAAAACTACCATTATTCTTGTGGAATTATTCACTGTGGAATTTAGGTAAACATCTAGAACATCAAGCCCTGTTGAAACTTAAGGTTCTAGGCCACTGTGGAGTAAATGATCAAGTAATCATTCTGATCAGTTCTACCTACTGCACTGAAATCTGTTAGAGATTTGCATGCAATTATCACTAATTAATTTAAGCTGAATTAACTGTAAACCTTTTTCTCAGAAATACAAGGAGGTAACAAGGAATCCACATGGAATACTCCAGAGCTGGAGTAGTGCAGCATCTCCTTGGTGCCTGACAAGTGTCTGCCTGTTCCTCTGGTTCACTCCCTATTTGTTGTTCTCCTCCACTCAAGCCCAGAGATGCAGCTCCATGTACAGTCCTCAAACCCTGACAAACTGCCTCCTGGCCTCTCAGTTCTAACAGCACCGGCACTCATGTAGCCACAAGAACCAGATCAGGCTCTCCTGGGTTAGGGCTAATCCACCTAGTGACTGAGGCTTGTCAGCTCAGTCTCTGGCCAGCAGCAAACTATTAACATTCTCCAGCTGGCTCATCAGCTGGGCTGTATTCCTTAGGACACCACACAACAAAGTTAACTTTCCCCTTTACTGACCTAACTAGTCCTATGGACACTGCTGGATACAAACCTGTTCAAAAGGGGAAAGCTTCAGGCTAAGTGATTATTGCTACTCATTAGAAGCCCACCCCACTTTTTATTACCTGAATTCTACAGCTTTCTAGCCCCACGTGTGTAGCAAATATGCTGGCTGCTTTCTGATCACCTTTAGCAAGGCTTGAACATTACATCCTGATTTACTGATGGAGGCAAAAGACCACTCCAGAGAGATGCTCTCTGCTTCATGAGAAGCATTCTTTCTTTTCATCCATCTTTCACTGACATACATGGAACTGATGAATATCATCCAAAGAGAATGAAATAGTGAGATCAAGACTTTTTCTTCTCTGTTCTGAGGAGTGTAAGCTGCAAGAGTTGCTGGTGCTGCTGCAGGAGGGAAAGAATTCCCACAACTCTTGAATGCACTTTGTCAACAACAAAAAGGCACTTTTCAGCCAACATCATTGGCTACATCTATTTGAGCTAATATTTAAACCAGTGAACAAAGGCTAAAGGCCTTTTGTATCAAGCCTGCAAACATGGACAATTCAGCAGATTTGACTTCACTGAAGAACAGGAACTTCAGGTCAAAGATCTCTTTCCAGGTATTTTAAGGAAGAACTGTTGGTCAATTCTAGTTATTTATTACCCTGTTGGAACTACAAGTGTCTAATACCAAATAATTTGGGAAAAAGCAGAATTATTAAGAATAACATTTCCTTCAGTTTACCTTCCCAGAAATAATTCTAAAAGCACCATTTGCTTCTTGATCTCTCCTACGTTGCTGTCCCAAGAAATCCATGCAGGTTTCCTAGAACCTAACAATTAAAATAGATTCAGCTCCATGCATATATAATAAAGAAAAACAAGAGCAATGATTTAAATGGCCTCACTGTATAAGGACTTTGTAGGGTCTGTGCAGGCCACCTGCTCTGAAAGCAAGTAAGGTTTTGGGAAAACTAAAAGGCTCACTCCTACAAGGTAAGTAAGGCAGCTGGATTGATATTGCTTATTTTGGCAGTGCTTGTTTCCAGCAGCATACAACACTGTTAACTTTCATCCTGGAACATCCTCTTTCCAGGAGCAATGGACTGACCTACTGTGTTCCATGCTGCAAAACAGGTAGGTCTCAGAACACCATCACTCAGACAATACCTTGCTTAATGGAGTGTTAAACATAAATAGAGCTGTGCAGACCACTCTGAGTGCCTAAATGGATAAGGATATATCCATTGTCATGTCTCAGCCTTTTAAGGTGATGGCAGTTCTACCAAAAAGGATCTTTTGAACCTACACTCAAAACAAGGCGTACAGAGTGCAAAACAATGACAATAACACTAAATGTACAGAGACATTTTAAACAGTGTGACTTCTGCTAGAGATGCTCCTGGTATCAAAGTCATTTTCTTACAAGGTAGCTGACATCCTTACCTCCCAGTCCATGTAGTCACATACATCTTCAAAGTTAGTGAGTAGAGACACTGAGCAGAAAAGCCGTGGCAGCTCATCCCTCGTCATTGGGGGGAAACGACTATCTTTAAGGGCACTGTTGAAGACAAAACAGAATTTCAAAGGATTTTTTTTTGCTTGGGTTTTTGGTGTGGGTTTTGGTTTTTTTTAAGTTTAAGGATCTAAAGAATCAACTGAAAAGTATAAAGGAGAAACAAAATCCTGATGAAATGATGACCAGTTTGATATTCCAGTTGCCAGTGTAAAACACTGACCAATATTCCCAACTTTCTCCTTAGACACTTGTTTCATTCAGCTCCTGGCTGCCCACTCAGGTGGTATCCCGAGGGTCATTCATTCCTGAGCCCATTGTGCTACTGTGACAATCTTATTAATGAAGCAGCAGAAAGTTTCTTCAAAAAGTTACAAAAGCAATAGATCTTCTACTGCAATCCCTTTCAAAAGGGATTAAACTGTACAGCATAGAGGGGGAAATCCTAGAGCCTGCAATAATCAGGTATGTAATACAGCAGTCAAACTGTACAACTTAATTAATCAGTGAAAAAAATCCAAACAAGCAGAATATTCTCTAGAAAAAGAATAATATTCATGCTTATTGACAAAGGTGAATACAAAAAAGTAAAAACACCCAAGGGCTCTACAGATCTGTAAACCTAGAAGACTTGCAGATGTTCTGCAAAGCAGAGGTGCTGATTAGTAACAAGGAAGCGTGCAAAGAGCTAAGCTAATCCTCAGGCCAACCTAACGTTCTAGAGACAAGCATCCACCTACTAGGTAAACTGGAGACAGAGAGGAGCCATCTGTGCACATTCCAGCACGCTTGGAGGAACAAAGCAGGTAACAGACAGTGAGTACTACCAGGAGTAACACTGTTTGTGAAAATCTACTTGCTTAAGTTTGGTTAAGAACCAGTGAGCCTGTTAAAGTCAGTATGAAATCTCAGAATCTTTGATTCTCTTAAGGTTTGAACTATGACATCTTTGAATACAAACTTGCTCATCTCCAACCAAAGCAGGGACCTGCTAACTGAGCTTTTGGATGAGGGAAGAGAATTTAAGAGACTTTAGACTGAAGTACTCCCAAGTCCTGCAGGTGACTCATTGCTTCAGCTAACAACCAGATCATTCTTATGTGTTTTACTTGGCACACAGCCAGTGGTTGCCATTAGGTTTTATAATGACAGTCATGGCCACAGTGTTTAGAATATGGCTGCAGATCTCCATCAGATACCACCATTTTATAGAAAGAGGAGTACCACTATTAAAGCAGACCAAATAAGGATACATAAGCAAAAATGAAAAAAAATGAAGTTGAGCTGAAGGAAATCATCATCTGTCTAACTAGAAGTAGCTTCCTATCATGAATTAATGTCATATACTAAAGAGCTAAACCAGAACCTTTATTTTTCGGGGGCAGGAGGAAGGCTTTTCCCCCAGATATGCTAGAATCACAAAGAAGAATGTAACATTGGTATTTAGGCTAGAAGCCCTTCTCTGAGCTTTGGGTTTTTTTACACTACAAAATAGATCAGAAATTTAAATTCTCCTAATGAAGACAAATTCATTCTATAATTGAGTAACAGTTAGCAGGCCTATGCTACCCATCCTTTAGGAGTAATTCTAGGCAACTCCAGGTAAAGTTGTCATAGATGGGAGAGAAGGTGTGGGACTGTAACTAGAAAAGATAAATCTTCTGACATTTATGTAGGATATACAGACAGACCTACACAGACCTGTGAAAAACTGGGAACACTAGGGAGACTTAAAGCAGAATGCCTGTGGTATTAAACCAATGACTTTCACTGAAGATGCATCAAAAGACTGTTATTCTCTAAGATTCTGTTGATGGGACTTGCAAACTACCTTGGTAACTGCTGGAACCAGGCAGTTACCATCCTCTGTTGCATGGTGTGTCAGGACAACATCAGAGATCACCACAGGTGGCCACAGCATAAGAGCAGTATATGAAAATAAAAACATCAGCCTTCCTGTGTCTGCATGTGAGGGGGAAAAATAATACCTATGTGTCAAGGGAGGGTACTCTGAACACAGGGACAGCTCGAAGCAGAAGTCCATCTAATCTGGTCTTAAGTAATAACCAAGAGCAATGAATGTAAGAACATGATAAATATCCAGGGATTCTCTCCAGGAATCCAGCTATTTATAGTTTAGGTATTTGGAGCCAGAGATGGTATCTCTGCACTTAAACGCTCTTCATGGGTTTATTTAATAAGTGCATGAATACACACTTTTAACGTTTTACCCTACCTTTTAGTAAAAACTTATGTTCAGAAACCCCAATCCTCCTAAAATCCACTGCTACTACAAGTCTGCTTACCTGCAGCCGTCTCCTTTCCCTGAGGCATGCTGTACCTCTACCATATAACCACTTTATTCCAATACACCACTGCAAAGCACCCAGAGACAAGCATTATTTCATTAAGAACAGATTCTGTTATCTTAGGAAACAACTGCATGCATGGTTACTGCTAAGACTTATTTACACCTGGTTATTATAATTTATGCAACAATCTTACCACGAAAACACCTGGGAAATGTTATTATCATGTCTAGTTACATGTTCTTACAATGTATCACAACAATTTACAAACTTCAAAAAACTTTGGGATGTTTTTGCACAACTTGATCCTAGGAGTTTATCTAACTTGAGACTGCTCTTCCTACAGCTGCCAGAATGTGAATTGCAACTTTGAGGCAAAGGTTGTCTATTCTTGGTGTAAGTTTGATCCCAAAAATGTCAGCAGTGAAAGTCTCAGGCAAATTCCCCTCTGTCTGAAGATCTGCTGCACTGGGATGACTAGAGGAGAAACCACCCTTGATCTGACACACCAAGCTGTACAGAAACAGCCACCATGCAACACACAGGTAAGGCACGTCTCAGCTAGCCTGCTCCATGCTGAGGTCACGATCTGAAATGAGATGGGTGACTCAGGACAAATCTGAATATTGATTAAAAGCTGAGATTATTGATTAAAAACCTTCACCTGAAAACAGTGGAAGCAGAAAGGCACACAAAGGTATGAAAGCCTCAGACACATACAGCAAACAAAGTGGTTCAGTTTTAGTGAGAGCACAGCAAACATTGCACACTTCCAGAGCAAGCTGAGCTAATTCCATTACTCAGTAACATGACACTGGCACACATCTTGATTTCATTTAACTGCCTCACGATAACTAAAATATTGATTATCAAATGATAGTGCCATTTCAACTACACCTAGATCCTTCAGAACTGCCAGGTGCTATTTTATCTGTACAGCTTGCTGAAAAACTGCTCCTGGACACCTCCACAACTACACATGTGTGGGCACATCTCCTGTATCAGCTCTCACGCTGCTGAAGATAAGAGAGATCTGGCAGAACAAGATCAGAGATTTGACTAAGTGTCTCTGGCACCACTGTGACTGATCAATACAGAATACTGTCACTGTTCTATTTCTCCTTTCCCCATCTCCAGACCTTGTATTACAATTTGGTTCCATCTTTCAGAACAGCTTTGTCCCTGTTGTTACCTAAGTAAACCCAAAAATCACCTGGAGAAATGTGTTGACAAGCAATCAGCAATCAGAACAAACCATACTGAGGGGAGATGCCAACAAGAAAGCATTTATTTGTACTGCTTAGCTACACATGAACCATTCTGTCTGCTCATGCAAAAGTTACTGAACTAAAGTAGTCCAGCAATTATATCAGGTGGCAGTTTGAGAAGAATTAGCTTAAAACTTAATCACCTTCCCCTAATGAGCTTGATCTAGGGGTGTCATATGCTACCTTAAACCTGAGAAACGTTTGCCTCTCAAATGCTGTGTATTACGGTTAGAGTATCAGTTACCTTCTCAATCATTCTTTTATTACTACTATGGTTGAAAGTCCAAAGTAACTTCCATATACCTTTTGGAAACCCAAGAGCAAAGCAGCTCTGTATCATCTCTTTACAGATGAACTGTTTTCATTTCTGCATTTTAAAATGCCTGGCTAGCAGGAGACATAAGTCATTGGAGATGTTTCAGGATTCGGCCATCATGCTTCAGCCTAATCTTCATCTCTGTGTGTGGTGAATCTACTGACTGTTGTGGTGATGTCAGGAAAACAAGTGGATGGTATCCAGTACAGTTCCTCCTGGGCAGCTGACAACAGTGCACAGAGCTAAGCTCTCCATGGTTAATGGACTGGCATCACCATCAGAGACACCAGCACATCTCAACACTAACCAAGGGTAAAAAACATGCATGAGCTTTTACTTTTGTTTTCTTCCTGTTCTAAGAAGAAAAGCATCAGTTTCTAGAGGCAGCAGTTTGGCACTTCCCCTACACTCCATAAAGCTGTACATGTGTAAGTTCAGACTTGAGCCTCACCTCCTGTGAGGCTCCTATGTCTCCTGCTGACCAATTCAAAGCAAGAATAAAACACAGACAGGCAACGTCTGCTTGGTGGCAGCCAAAGCTTGCCAGGGGTCTGAGCTGTTCAGAATGAAGTCACTGTATAATTGGGTGTCAATATTCTTGATAAGTAGAGACTTCTGCTGTTTATTTGATGGAAGTTGTTATTTTTATAGTATTAAAATGTGATTTTACAAACTCATTCAATGCCATAGCCTTCTGTCAATCCTTCCATTAGCAAGACAAAAGGATTCTGATGGAATGAAATCTGGCATATTGGGTACTAGGTTTTAAATAAATATTAACTCCACTCTTTTCCTGTTAAGCTTAGAAATAAGGAAGGGTAAGTGGAAATAATTAGCAAAATAAGAAGGAAAAGTTAAAAGTACAAAACAACTACTAAAGAAAAAACAGCAGTTTTCCAAGTGTTTTCAAACCCATCTGTTCCTTATCCTTTAGTGCCCAGAATTAATTTACATAGATTGCTGCTGACTAAGTGGAAGTACATGTCAGAGAGGAGCTAGGAAGCAGCAGCACAGGGGGAATTCTAGCAGGCCAATAAAAGGACACGAGTTTTTCCACATGGAGTTCTGCTCCATGTTGGAAGTGAAGCAGGTGAAGCCAAAACTGAATCATGTTCAAAGAAAACTATTTTTAGACCCAAAATGCATGCACGCAAGCAGCCTTTCTATTGAAATATTTATGTAAGCCTGGGTGTCCTACTAAGATCAAGCAATTGCCAGTCAAGAAAAAAACACAACAAAGTGGTACTCAGCTATCAGTTTTTCTTCAGCTGAGCCATGTTCCACAAATCTCAGCTGCTCCTCAAATGAAGTTTATTTGGCCATGAGCTCTCCAGAAATGTTTTTCAATAATTTCCCCTTTTTCATGTACCTCTCCCTTCTTGCATTTGGGATATAGAAAAGCCTGCTAACACTTTAAGCACACTGGAAGTATTTAAAGAAAAGGAAATTGTTCAAAGTACTTCGAGTTACCGTGACAAAGAGCATGGAGCTTAGCAAAAAGTAAAATTAAGGTTTATACTTCTGGAGACTCTATCTTGTTTTTCTAAAGGCCACCAGAGAAGCTCTTGGAATCATCTGAAATAATGAGCAGGTGAACAAAAATGCAACCCATCCTTGTGTTGTCCATCTGTAATTTCTGCAGGCTATAAAAATGCTTGAAAAAGGTCTGCTTCACTTTTTAGAACCTATAGCTCCTGAATATGATGTGACAGATGGATAACAAACAGCAGGACACAAATTGGGGAAGTAGGAAATAGTAACAGAGCTACATTGCTCCAGCTAGAAATGCTTGAAAATCTTTGTGGTGGAATTTAAAGGATCCTTTAAAAAAGTTTGATAGCATAGAATAGCTTAGGTTGGAAGGAACCTTTAAAGGTCATCTAGTCCAACCCTCCCCTCCTGCAGGCAGCAGGGACATCTGCAACCGGAGCAGGTTACTCAGAGCCCAGAACAACCTGCCCTGGAGTGATTCCAGAGATGGGACAGCTACCACCTCTCTGGGCAACCTGGGCCAGGGTCTCACCACCCTCAGTGTAAAACAAATTTCTTCCTTAGATCTAGTCTAAATCTCTCTCTCTTAGTTTAAAACCATCCCCCCTTCTCCTGTCACAACAGGCCCTGCTAAAACATCTGTCTCCATCTTTCTTATATACCCCTTTAAGTACTGGAAGGCTGCAATAAGGTCTCCTTGAAGCCTTCTCTTCTCCAGGCTGAACAACCCCAACTCTCTCAGCCTGTCCTCATGAGAGAGAGGTTCCAGCCCTCAGATAATTTTTGTGGCCTCCTCTGGACCTGTTCCAACAGGTCCATGTCTTTCTTGTGCTGAGGACTCCAGAGCTGGATGCAGTAAGCATCAAAAAAAAGTAAAGGCAGATTTAAGTGTAGGTGAATGAAGGTAATAAATGAATTTAAATTCTTAATATTTTATGATTTGACATTACTAACCATGAAATTCCACACTAAGCCTCTTCTTTGGGGACAGTCACATCTACAGTGCCACACCAGATCAAGAGTTTAGGCAAAATCTGACACAATTTTGCAAGTTACTGCAAATTGCTTTGGGGGCTTAAGATGACACAGGGGAAGGAGATGCAAAGGAAACTGTCAAACACTGTGCAGGCTATAAGCAATACTCACTGCTATAGGAAGTGTAAACCAGGCAGAGCCAGAAGTGACTCCTGCCATTTAGGAGGGTTGCACAGTGAGTCAGTGACAGCATCAAGAATAGAAGCCAAGATCCCCAACTCCTAAAAATGTACTTTTTGTGACAGCCTCTCTTTCACAATCTGCTCAGCCTAACACCATGTGGAAACACCTCCCAGAGGATTAATCAAAATAGAACTGATAAATTTAATCAAGTTAATCCAATTAAAAAAAAAAATACACTTCCCATTCCACTTTCAGTTCACTCTGCTGCAGTCAATTTTCTCTTCACCGGTTTCTGACACTGAACACAGCTAATCCAAACTGTATTTTTTTGGCATCTAAACAATTCTTCAAATATCATGAAGTAGAGTTATGAGAAATAGGTTAAAGATCTCATTTTACAAACTATTGCCCTCTTCTGATAAAAAGTACATTGGCACCGCTGCTGGGTGACAGGAAAATGACCTAAAATCTATCTGCTCTGAAAACTTTTTATTTAGCTCAGCAAGTACAACCTTGGGATTCTTCACTCTCTCAGGAATGAAATGTGCTTGGCAGAATTACTCTAGAAACCATATTTAACAAAGATATTGCCCCATGTCAATAAGCTGAGCCCAAAGGGCCTCAATATTGTTCTTTAGTTAAATCAAAACATGCTGAAATTAATGAGTGGCAAACTTGCTGGATTTTGGATAACAGGAAAGAGATGACAGCAACAAGAGACACTTGGTGCCAGGGTTCCACCAAAAAAGTACATGGATATTTATTAGGGTTTTTTCCATGGGGAAAATTTTTGGGTTAGTGGTCAGTGAAGTTAGTTAAGATTTTCACTTCTTCATTCAGTAATTTCAATAGGAAGGAATTAAGGAGCACTAAAGCAGATCTCCAGTATCTTCCTAATGGAAATCAGCTCCCACAACTCCACTTTGGAAGAGACCAGAAAAACTGAGCAGCTTCCAAGTCACGATCTGCAATTAATTTTGAAGCCAGAAAAAGAGGGCAGAGTGTGCTCTTCTTCAGCAAGTGAAATGATCATGAGTAAAGTTCTCCTAGCTGTAAGGGATCAAACAGCCTAACACAACCCACATGACAGCCTTCTAACAACATGATTTACGACCAGCAGAGTTTTGCCAATTTAAATGGAGATTTCAAGGAGTGATTTACATGCATCATCAAATCACTTGAATGCAAGGAAAAAGAATTTATTTATATTGTCCTTTTAATTCTTTTTTTGGGGGGGAGGGGGGGTCAGACTGGAAAAATTTCCAGGAAACAAAACAACTGTGACTGACGTGTTTTTCCTGAATCCTCCCTGACATTTGGGAGGCAGAAAGGGAAAGAGTAACATTTTTTCTTCCTGCACATTATGTTGCTAAGTGGCAGTCAGAGTAAAAAAAGAAATACACACTTGTTGGCATCTGGCACAGAAATACCTCCCTGAAGTTCTTAGTCTATTCTAATAGCACAGTGCAGGTAATGGCAACAGTTTCAGGTGGGAGAAATAAAATATTCGTCTGGCATTCTGGCTTTCAATCAATTTTTTTTTCCTACTCCACAAAACTGAGCTAAGTCTGAATCTCTATCTGGATTCAGACATGTTGCTTAAGAGGAAGAAGGAATATTCTGATACTCTATTTTTAGACAGTTATTTTAGCTTTGCAGAGAACACCATTCCTCTGAAGACAACACAGAGCATGTACATGAATTGCTGAGATAGGCTCATCAGAAGAGGCAACCCCATTCATTGACTACGTTAAGATAATTAAGCCTCTATTTTAAGCAGCCAGAAGTGCCTAAAATAAGCTTGTCTCTGTGTCCTCCAAAATGCCTTAACTCTAGTAAGTGTGGAAGCTGTTAACTGGTTACTACCAGCAAGACTGCAGTCACAGGACACCATACACTAACCTGGCAAATGCTCTTGGTTGCTTTGCATTTACCAAGAGTCATTCAGTTAACTGACTGCTTTAGATTGAGGATTAGGTATTGTCAGGCTTCTTGCAGACAGCATAACAATGCTCTAGGAGACATCAATGGAATACACTGATTAAAAAAAAATACATCTTATCTATGAAGAGCAAGTCCAGAAAGAGAGAACCAAACGTTTGCCTAAGAGAACACATGGGTTTGTTCACAATGCTTTGAAGGACAAACAAACACACCAAGTTTTTATTACCAGCTTCAAACTGCTGAGCTACAGGGAAGAACAGACCCTCTGGGCAAAGGAAGAACCATCTACAGACAGCACAGGAACCATTATTTGCTCCTCTCCCAGTCAGATAACAGCAACAACAGTAATGAGGAGAACTACATTTCAAAGCTTTTTTTCAATTCACATGTCAAAAGATTTAACATCTTCATCTTTAAGAAGTTTGCTGAAGTCAAGACATCAAAACTTCTTGGTTGGTAAAATTATTCATCTAAATCTAAGACATGCTAAAAGAAATGGTAATGTTCTGACTCAGTGCTGGAGCTTCCCTGAGAACAATGGCCAGGCTAATTCACAGCTCCTCAAGTGGGACACCACCACTTCAGTGTTCTAGGACAGAGGTGCCCAGCTGTGGTCTGTGTTATTGCCAGTGCTGCACAAGCCACTTCAAAGTGATTCATGGTCTGGAACAAACCAGAAGTGGCTATTGCTGGTGATGACGGAACCCAATGCCCTTTAAGGGGGCTACTTTCAAGAAGAATGGGAAAAAAAAAAAGAAACTATAACATTAAGAGTTAACAAAAGCTGTGTTAAAGGCTGTATGTATTTATGGCTGCAAATTAGAGATTTCTGTCAGCTCTTCATCACTGAACTGGAAATTCTTGAAAGACATTGAGGCATTGGAGTGTGTCCAGAGAAGGGCAACAAGGCTGGTGAAGGTTCTGGAGTATAAGTCTTATGAGGAGTGGCTAAGGGAACTGGGGCTGTTTAGTTTGAGGAAGAGGAGGTTCAGGGGAGACCTTATCTCTCTCTACAACTACCTGAAAGGAGGCTGGAGTAAGGTAAGAGTCACTTGTTTGCCTTTCCCCAGATTCTTTTCTTATCCATAAGCACTTGACCTTATCATCACCATCATTGAGCTCTATACAATCAAAGCACTCTCTAAGGTACAGAGCCAGCCCACTGCCTCTCCTTCCTTGCCTACCCCTTCTGAAGAGCTTACAGCCATCCACTGCAGCACTCCAGTCATGAGTCATCCAACCATGCTTCCGTGTTGCCTCTCCTGCTGCACGATGGCTTCCAGCTCCTCCTGTCTGTTGCCCATGCTGTGTCCATTGGTGTACATGCACTTCAGCAGGGCTATCATCTCACCCCCAACCCTGGCACACTGACCCTAGGCTCATCCCTAATGAGTCTGGCTTTAATCCTTTTCCCCTTCAAACCTGGTTTAAAGCCCTCTCAAAGAGCCCTGCCAACTCCTGGGCTAGGATCCTCTTCCCCCTTTGAGACAGGTGAACCCCATCTGTCACCAGCAGGCCTGGTGCCATATAAAACAACCCATGAGGGAAAAACCCAAAATGCCCCTGATGGCACCAGCCTCTGAGCCACATGTTGGTTGATCTGATGGATTTTCCTGTTCCTTTCATTGTTGTTCTCTGCTACTGAAGGGATGGAAGAAAACACTGCCTGTGCTCCTGGTCATTCAAGCAATCGTCTCAGTGCCCCGAGGTCCAGCCCTTTTGACTGCCCTTGGATTTCTCTCTGCAACCTCACTGCTACCAGCCTGTACAACCAATAATGGGTAATAACCAGAGGGCCAGACCAGACCAGGGAGTGCCCTAGAAATATCTCTTACCCAGGCCCCAGGGAGGCAGGAGACTTCTCCATGGGATGGTTCTGGTCAGCATATCAGGCCCTCTGTTCCCCTCAGAAGGGAGTCACCTATGATAATCACCCTTCTTCTCTTCTTAGAAGAGGCAGTTGTAAGGCATGGGATTGACTAACTCACCCTAGACAACTCCCTAGATGAACCTTCTACATCATCACCATCAACAGTCCAGTCTTCAAGTTCCGGAGCCTCTTACCTGTCATGTAAGGGCACCTGGGGAGGTGAGATAGGCTGGGAGGGGATTTACCTGCCACCCTGAGCAAGGACCTGTTTCCATTTACCTCCACCCCTTAGGTCTCCTCCTCCTGCTTTGTGAAGAGAGGGTAGGGGATCCTCTGCTTCTGGTGGAGCACCCATCTGGTGCATTTGACTCAGGGACAGTAGGTTGTGGCTCCACTAATCTATCTTGCTCTCACACTCCCTGTTACTCCTTAATGTCTCCACTTCCTCTTCCAGCTCTGCCACCAGGCTGAGCAGACCATCCACCTGGTCACACCTCCCACAGGTGTCATCTCTGGTGCCCTCTGATACCAGTGACAGGCTCAGGCACTCCCTACAGCTGGAGACCTGGACAGATGGGTGTTGACGTGGGAACTCTGCCTGGGTCACCACGTTCCTTCTGGTGATTGCTCTCTACTGAGTGGAAACCGCAGCTATGACTTTTCTGGGAGGATGATGACCACAAGTTCAGTTCATCTCTTGCACCAAGAGAGGGACTGCACCTTCCCTGCATGCTCTGCCTGCACAGATAGCGTACCTCAGGGTGATCCACCGCAGAACCGCTCCCCTCAGCATCATCCCATAACAGGGCAGTGAAGTGAGAGGTCCAGTTTACAGCAAATTACAACACGAGGTCTGCAATTACTGCACATTTGCCCTGGTGTAGCAAACCAGCTGTTAACTGCTACACTCCACAGACTCCTTGATTCTAGAATTGAACAAAGTCAGTTTGGGATAGGCACCTCCAACAGTCACCTGAACTTGGAATGCTCAGCATGGACCTTGAACAGGATTTTCTGACTCCAGGGGAACGCAAGGTAAAGCAGCTGTGTACAGCACTTTCTTTGTAGGTGGCAGCTTTTCTGCCTTCTCCTGTATTGTCCCTCACCCCTCCCTGCATCTGTCATCATGCTGGGATAAATGAGGACAATGGAACTCAAAAAGGCGTGACAATTTCTGTGTCATACTCATGCAACCATTCAGGAAGCTGGAAGGTGTCAATTGCCATGGAAATGTCCTGGCTGATATATAAAAAGCAAATCCACAGCACTTAAACCAACCTCACACCATAACACACTGAGCTTGTCACAGTCATTCCAGATGCTTATTTAAAAATTGAGTAACAAAACTGACCAGGGTTTGGTGTGTAGGTTTTTGTTTGGTGAACACATGATAACAGACTAGTCAGAAAACTGTAATTGAGCTCCAACTGGACTACATTATAATGTCACTAAAAGGCTCTCCAGCAGATGGCAAAGTTTAGATAATTAACAAAAATGAACTGCTCAATTACATTCAGAACTGTACAGCTTGAGCAACACTAACCACTCAAATCCCCAGAAGCATAAAGAGGAGTCTCTAGAATTCATGACATTTCCAGTAAGTCTCTCAATACTGACCCAAGATCACCACTGAACCCCCAAAACAACAAAAATCTAATGCCACTTTATTGCTGAATTCAACCCTCATTTAATTAAGTCACAAAACATGACTCCTCTCTACTGAGGCATTCAAGTAGTAATTTTAAAGAAGAAAAAGTTAACATGAACTATTGTATATTCTTTATCAATATTAAAATCTTAAGCACATATGGAAAAAACACACAAACATTCTGTACAGCTGGAAGCTTTGCTTCCTGCATTTCCTTCCCTTGATCTGCTCCCACACAGGTAAGCTGTCTGTAAGCCACACTCTTATTCTCCTTTTAGCAATTCTGCCACTTCTCTCTCTCATGAGAGCAAGTCACCATTTCACCCCTTTATTCCTTCTAGTTTTCCATCACAATTCTGTCTACTTGAAGTGGCACATCCAGTGCCACCTGCAACTTACTCAGCTTACAGAAGAGATGTGATGGAACACTCACAAATCACTGGATCTGAGGTCAAGATGCCCAAGCAACAGAACCTTTGCAAGCTCAGCTGTCATTCTGGGTAAGTTTTCCACTCTAGAACAGAATCTGAGTAGCAAATAAAACCAGCTGAAGTGGAATGAAAATGGAGTTATGAGATGAAGAAAAGGCAAAAAGTTCAGGTTAGGCTACATCTGCCTATAGCCTCCAAAACTGTAAACTCAAGGAAGGCCTTTAACAGCACTGCATAGATCTGACAGTTCTGCTCAGCTACAGAATAAAGATTATTACAAAAACCAGCAGTATAAACATGAATGTTTGACTATGAGATTAATTGGAAAGTGAAGTTTGTGCTTACTAATTAAATGTTTTATATCATACCTTCTTCAAAGCTACAAGCCAAATTCTTCTCCCTTTGAAAGTAGCAGGATCTTTGCCATTCACTACAGTAAAGCCTAAACCAACAATGACTCTTGTTGTGTTCTTGTGTTAACTTAGCTCTCAACTACCACTAACATCTTACACCACTATGCATGGTAAACTGAGGCAATTATACCAAGAGCCTGATTATTCCATGTTAAACGAGAAGAAAATGTGGGCACATAAAAAACTGGATTTATTCACAATTACAGTTCAACACATCTATCCAAGATGTTTAAAGTTCAATGGAAATAAGCTTCATCACCTTTCTAAAAAGCAACTCAGAAATGTTTCACCTCCTGAGTGTCAGGAATGATTTGGACAAACACACAGTTTTGTGAAATTGTATGCAACAGCTCTTGGGAAGAGATAATAAACGAATGAATGCATTGCAGACTTCCACAAACCTGAAGAGGGTTTTCTGAGCAAGAAAACAGAAAGTCACCCTTTCAGTAATTGAAAAAGCAGAGCACACAAAGAGGGAGTTGCTCTACTGAATGAGGCTGCGTGCGGTGCAGAGACCTCCACAGACAAAGCCCAGCTGCTGCTCTTTGCAGTGAGGGATTAGCAGTCTAGGTCAAAGGAGAAAAAAAAGCCTCTCTGTAGCTAAGTGAGCAAACTGCAGAATGCATCCTCAGCAGAGATGAGAAAGGGCCATCTAACCAGCTTGCAAATTGCGTGGAAGCTTCTGGGAACAGAAACAAAACCAGCATCAATTTCTTGACAGAACATGTAAAAATACTCCTGGTGAACAGCAGTGATGCTGTTAGAGGGCTGAGGTCACAGTGACCTTTTGGTTATTTTAAAATCACATTTCCCCTTTCCCTTCCTTGTGTTCATATATGTAACAAGCACCTTTTCTTCAGGGCAAACCTAACATGCTATCTGTGGGGCTTTAACAACAGCATCTGGAGTAGCTGGCCTAGAGATAACAGAAGCAGCTTTTAGTTGCCTTTCATAAGAATTAAAGGTGTTAAAAATAGACATATGCAAACAGAACTTTTTTTTTTAATGTAGACATTCAAATGTCTTTCAACCTGTCAGATTATACTTTGGCTTTACATTGGCCCTTCAGCTGAATGGGATATAAGCCAACATTTGAAGAAAAATAATTAAACTCTTTATTACACACTAAATATATTTTTATTCTAAATCACTTGCCATAGAAATTTTTCTTACAGAGGAGAAAGTGAACTGTCTTCTAAACTGAGAAATATTGTTTGAATGTACCAATGTGAATGTCTTTCTCATCCAGCTCTTGATTATGAATAAAACACTGACTGGTACTGGCAATGAGGCTGGTATCTAAAGTGGCAAATTAATTGCAAGTTACAGGTAACTTAGGATCTATTTCAGTTTGTGGTATTACAGATGTATAAGTCATTAAAATTACTTGAACAAGAAGTATCAGAAAGCTGTACTGTTCAAAAAACTTTAGTTTGATTAAAACTAAATAAAATTTACTCAACTGAGAAATTCAGTGAAAAGAAGGCAGCAGAACATTAGTCACTTCAACAGAGTCACATTTCCTTGCTGCTGCCAGTTTGATAGACCTGATTTCATATACTGACTTGCACAACTGTTACTAATTGCCATCATCAAAATGCCCTTTTCAGTGAAGCTGAGGTTGCAGCTCCTGACAGATGGGGAAATTCCCAAGAGCTGTGCCCAGGCTGATCAGAACACTCCATAACATCTGTAGGAGTTCCCCAAGTTCTTGTGGGAGTTATATATATATATACACAGTACTACTCCAGCCTGAGAGATTGCTTCCCTGACTATGGAGCCTTTGTCCCAAGTAATCTGCATTAAGAAAAAAACCATTCTAGCATTGCATTGGAACAGCAACCCTACATTTAAGCAAGTGAGCTGACAGACTCTGCAGCTTGCATATTGTATTTAAAACACAGGCACGTGTGCTTTCAGCACCGAGTGCCACCAGCCCTACTGAAACTGGTGCTGATGGCCAAACAAAGCTATTCTCTGCTATGGTCAGAAAGGTATCCTCTGTGTGTTAATGACACTTCTATGTGGAAAAGCTTTCATTAGAGTTCTGAAAATTCACATAGAAGTAGGAATCTCTGAGGGTAGAATTTCTTTGGATGTACATGAGGTATTTTCAAGGAACTGCTCAGTTAGTTACTTCAGTTCTCATGCTCACAAATACATCCGTTATAGGACTCGAAATAGCAGAATGCTGGAGCCTGTAAGACTTTTGGACAACCTCAGAATGTGAAGTGTGCTTAGGCTTTGGTGTCTTCAGACATTCTTCAGCATTTTAAATGGCTGCTTATGTCCCACTAGAGGTGAATATGCTGCCAGTAATTCCAAGAGCTTTTCAACCATCTCAGCTGTACAGGACTATAAAGGACAAATTCTGTCTTCCTGGTGTCAACAGGAAAGAGTTTTAGAAACAGGTATCTCATGGTACTTTTTAAAAATACAAGAAAATTCTGCTACAGCTGACAAGTGCATTTTAATTCTCATTACCCTGATCTACAGAAAATGGTAAATTCAATTTCAAAAGCTTCAACATCTTTGTGTTCAAGAGAACAGAGATAATGAAGGCTTTCAGGGCCTGGTCCCCACACCCAGTTCATGCTATTTCTTCTTTATACAGTCTTCAGGAAGCGTCAGAAAACACCTAAATGGAGGAGGTGCTGACAGACTGAAAACTTTAATTGAGACGCTTTTCCTACGGTGCCTCCCACACAGAGCTGCAGAGTCTAAAGATTTTAACAGCTTATAAGCGTAAGAGATTCCTTTTTTGACCTCACCTAATCCCTGGAAGCTTGTATTAAGACAGTAGATTTCATCAAAAATTAGCTCTTTGAGCCAAATAAAGCCTTTAAGTTTACTTCTACTGGTGAGGTAACTAATAGACCACTGCTACACCTCAGCTTGCAGCAGCTTCAGAAGTGAGGAACAAATCATTTAACATCCCTGTCAGATTTAGCACTGGGCAGTATGTGGAGCTGGAAGGTTTCTCCACCACCCTCCTCAGCAATACAGTTGTGGGAAATGTCCCTTACTCTCTTTTAAAAATAAAAATCTACTCCTAAGCTGGAAAGAGCCAGAGAGAGAAACTTGCCCAGAAGCAGGTAACTTTTAGGCCAACTTTCTCCATACTGTCCTAGCTAAGAGTTTCCAAATACACAAACCCTTTCTTTACACCCCAAGTGCTCTGAGACACATTTCCTCTCTGCCTCTCTCTGCTGGGTGAGCACACAGCCCTGTCTTGTATTTTTCAGCACTGGCCCATCACCAAGCATGACTTTTTGGTCACTTTTTGATTTCTCAAGCACTACAAAGTCAAATAAAAGCAAATTTCATTCTGAAAGACTTTTAAGAAATGCTTGGAAGTCATTCCCTTTAAGAGTATCATACAGAAAGATGAAAAAGCTGACCAAAAAATGAAAGCACCAACAACTGTCCATAGCAGTAATGCGAGAGTAAGAGTTATGGCAAGGCAGAGCTTTGCTAGGAAAACCAGAGCATCCAGTTCCTCTGCCTCCACCCTCCCTCCCAAATGCTTATGTCAAGTAATATTCAAAAGACAAAACCAAATCTTTCAACCAAACTAGTGTTTCAACTGAACTAGAACTCAGTCTTTGAACTTAACAGGGTGTGCTCCCTTTTCTTAGCACAATAGAAGGAGAATGTGGGAAGAGCATGAAAGAGAACGGTGGGAAAGCCTGGAGTCACACATGACATGGCTCCTCCCTGCAACTCATCTGGAAAGGCTCAGGAACTCCTGGATGTCCCCAGTTACTTATTCACATTCAAGTTAAATTTCAGGAGTATCCGATTTGTTCAAAATGCCACAAACTACATCAACTAACACAACTTACTTGGCTGGATCATGGCTTTTCCAGAGCATGCACACTTTTGAAATTCCCAAGTTTTAATGCATGCTATTAAAAATGATGATCAAGTAAGCAGTTTAACTCTGGACAGCTTCCTCAGTCAAACCAAATTCTACTACTGAGACCTCTGATTTATGACAGTCTCAGCAAAACACCCTCTTTAGCCACTTATACAGATAGAACAATTTTGTAGCAATTTTGAACTCAAATTCCATTTTTCCAGGTTTCCAGTTACCTTTCATGAACAGTCAGTTCCCAGGGAAAGAATGCAGTAATGCATTCCCCTGTGCCAAAGAATTCATATTCTCCAATTCAGTTTTCCCAGCAAAATGGTGAAGTGGTTATCAATATTTGATAGCCCTGCATCTATTTAAAAAGCTTTGATAGGGCAGCACTGTGTGCTCCTCTTTTCATAAAGATGATAATGTGAGGACTCTCCTTCCATTTGTAGTGTTTTCCTCTGCTTGCTTTCAGGAAGTGTTGCTAAGGAAACAGACTATCAGCTCCCATTATGTCCAAGGGTCTAGCAAGGTTTTTCTCAGGAAAAATCACCAACAATTACAAAATCTGTATTTTTGTTTCAGCTTTTAAATAAAGAAGAACATAAAAGAAGAATTAAGGGAGCACTCCTACATCCCCACCACACATAATGTACAAGAAACATTCTTTTGGGTATGCTCCTTCTCCCTCCTAAACAACATTATTTTCTTTTCATTTCATAATGAAATAAGGAGAAGCACTGAACCCATCTTGAAAGCATAACTTTGGGATTTTTTTCCACCTCTAGAGCCAGTATGGTATTTAGCTTTGCCCTTTGAGAAAAGGCAGCAGACAGTTCTGTTAAGCAACAGTTCCTTGAAGTAATGACCTGGCACTGTGTGCACAAAATCATTACAGACCTACTTACTGAACTGACTCATAGAGGAACTAAGCCTGGCTCCATAAATTCAAATTTGTATACTTCATTTAGAGTTTCTGGTACCCTGAGTTTACATCACAATCCATTTTACTACTAAATAATTATATTCCACTCAAATTAAAGCACAATTATTTGTAGAATTGTCTACAGTAGCTCAGCAACAAGCTTTTTGCAGCTTAGATGAAATTCAGAAACACAAACAGCTCCAAGGTTCAGCAGTCTCATCTCTATACAGATGGCATGACAGGAAAAGCACATGAGCCTGTACAAAATGTGTTCAAATAATTTTGCCTCAGTCTCATTATAGGCAATCAGGCAGGTGCTAATACCTTCAGTTTACATTTTACCAGAAGCACTCTGGAAAGCAAAAAAGGGGTTCTAAAATAATTAATAATACCTCTAGAGGTCAATAACACCATAAATATATACATATCTATACATCTTCAGCACTTATTTGTGCTAGACTGTCCCACCACATCCCCTTCTGGCAATGCACTTTGTTCATAGGGAGAGCAACAGCACATGGCTCAGATACAAGAGAACTCATTTAAACCTCTTAGCAAACATTACAGCTACCTTTGCAAATGATTTATACCCAAGGGTAAATCAGGTGCAGCCCAGGCCAGCAGGCTGGGACAGTGGACCTAGGATTCACAGCAGAGTGAAAAACACCAAATAGAACAGGAACACCTCCACCACTCTCTGCAGCTGAGGCCACTCAAAAATCCTGTGATCTAGAGGCTCTGATAGCACATATAGTACTTGTCTTATCAAAGCTTAGTGGATTTTGTAAGTTGAACTCCCACTAGAAACTCAAAGAACTATCTGGGGTCACGAGGGGTGAGTGGGAGTTAGGAGTTACACATTCCAGACGGCTATTGCCACTGGCTTCCCACCTGCTCAGTGGGACACACGCTGGTTGTCTGTCCACTCAACTAGACACAGATCCATGTGACCACAGACCTCTCTAAGCACCTATTGTCACCTTGAGACCCCCTCTGCTGCTGGCCATCCTTTAGTAGAGGCAAGATCATACCGGCCTCCATAAGATGACCTTGAAAACTCAGAGGCAAGCAGCACACCCCTATGTTACCTAGAAACATACAAATAAAAAAGGAAGCAATATGAAACTTCCTGACTTTAAATGCAATGTTAAATATGCAAGAATAGCTTAAGACTGGTGAGTTCAAGCTGTCAAGAGTTTATAGAGCTCTGCAGAGCTTGTTTTTGAAAGTGATAGCATAAGCTTCATCTCCCAATTATCAGGCAATTTTTATCAGTGGCCATCAGATGTAGAGTAGTAATAGAATGAAAAAAAAAAAAGATGACCTGCAGCAGTGGTCTACTATAAATTAAAGCCACAAAATAAAGACAGCCTGCAAAGTATTATCAGTAGGCAACACAGAAGCAACAATGTGATCTAAAATATTACATGAAATGCTATTTGCAGGAATTAATTCACACTGGCTTCTGAGAATGATGAAGGTCACAATAAATGTCAAAACCATACAATTTCCTCAACTCTGCAGTTCAAAAGTGGCAGTCAGATGCCTGAATATGCCTTGCCCTGGATCAACAGCAATGACTTTCCACACCCATAGCAACATTGCCTAATGATTAGTAAAGGCTTTGGGAAGCTAGCACTGAGTCATAGAGGCTGATTACAGAGAAGGCTGAACAAGTCTACAATTAGTAAAAAGAAAGAGGAATTAAACATTGGAGTAGTAACCTCACAGAATCACAGAATATTAGGAGTTGGAAGGGACCTGGAAAGATCATCTAGTCCAACCCCCCTGCTACAGCAGGATTCCCTAGACCAGGTCACACAGAAGCGCGTCCAGATGGGTTTTGAATATCTCCATAGAAGGAGAATCCACAACCTCTCTGGGCAGTCTGTGCCAGTGCTCAGGCTAAACCCTGAGTCTTACTGCTGAACAGAATACATGAAAAAATAATTTATCAACCTGTTATGAAATTCTGTGGTAACCTGCTTCCAAGTTCAGTGTATTTTCTTGAAGGAGCTGTAAAACACAAGGTATTGTTCATAATCTGGAGTGGTTTATTTTTATGCATTCAGATGGGATATTCAATTAACATATTCAGTCTAAAAGGATCATTTTGTCCATGATAAAACTTCTGCTGTCCTAACAGACAGTATTTAATACTATAAAACATTTTAAACAGTTAGATTTTTATCCAACTAGTCTCCTAGTAAGATCATATAAAAATCACTAAACCTGAATCTATCTTTTCATGAAGTTCTGCAGAAGTTTTTAATGATACACTTCCTTTCCCCTGTGGTTCACTGACATAACCACAGAGAAAACTGAATTCTAACATGTAGATTTTATTAGGAATACAATGCTAGCATTTCTAACTATGGGTATTCTCATCCCTCCTCACAACTTAGGCAGATGCATCCAATTAGTGATGAATCATTCCACATACATTTCCTGTTTAGAAGATATTGGCAACACCAGTGTAACAACCTACAGAACTCAAAATGGGGAAGAGAAACTCACTTGGGCACACATCACCACTTTTGTTTACAGATTCCAAAAAGGTGTTTAAGTGGGGGAGGGTGGCTGGGTGTTCCCAGAAAGAAACTGTTCACTTCTGATTCCTGGATGAACCATTACCACAGTGTTCAGAACAAACACACACTATTGTGTGTAGCTAGAGGTGTATATGCTACACACTGTGTACAATACACAACTAGAGATTATGACTAGAATTTGGGAGATTTATCATGATCCTAAGCACTACCCAGCATATTTGCAATAAAATAATCTATGATGAAAACTGAGGATATGTTTGATCACTAAGCACAAGGGCATTTAAGAACAGCTCTTCTTTTGTACCATTTTACTCACTGAAAGTTGGGCCACAGTTCCACAGAAGGTGCTGAAAAAGATAAGAGTGAACTAGACAAACAACCCAGTTCTATTTACCCACACTGTGTCTTCAAAATAACTGAGGAGCCTCCCAGTGTCAAAGGAAAATAAAGTCACAATATCTGCCTGTATCCTCAACTGAAAATTTTGGTCAAGTGCCACTGTCTGGAGAGTCCATTCCCATTCTACCTGTTTTGTTGATTAATTTCTGCCTTCCCTGAAGATGTTTTGTTTCCTTTCAGGAACTGTTGTATCTTCTCTGCAGAAGCCTGTTGCCCACATACAGCTGGATCAAGCCATAATGTCCTAGTTTCTGATCCCTCCTAGGGAGGTCTGTAGAGCTCCAAAGTCTGAAAGTTCACAGAGGTTTCAAAGGCGGTTCTGTTATTCCTCAAATGCTCTCTCTCCTCTGGAAGCTCTGCAGTTGAAAAGACTAACACCATGAAGGAAACTGGCCACAGGTAACCCTCTCTTGCTGTTTCTAAATAATGATTGAGAGAAGGGAACAACTTTTGTTGTACATTCAGACATGAGCTTCACATTTCTGTGTGCATATCTGAAGTCTGTTGTTTTGGTTTGTTAAAGAAAAAAACAGCCAAAACCAGGAAACATTTTTGGTACCATAAACATGAAAAGGTTTCTCATAAAAGGCAATGAAATCCAATATGCCACTGAAGAGAATACTTTAAGATGACTGATGAGCTCATGAAGATTGTTTTTAAAAATAATGGTATACAGTCTCACTTCTCTCACTTGAGAATTACTGATCTATCCTCTGAATAGCCTAGTATAAACATGCACAGCATGTGGCCACCATGGAAATACCACACTGAAAATACTGCAGTTCCCTTTAATTTGCATCACTTTTCCTGTATATGGACTTCAGCTTTTAGTGTTAGAATGCAGTGACAGGAACCTTAAGCATTTTTAAAGATATCTAAGAGTACAGCCTTGTGTGATTTGAGAGAATGGAAAAATCTATGAGCACAAAGATTACTTTTTTGGCTATAACCTTCTTCCTCCTCTTAGGGGGTAATTTTCTGTACCAGCTCATTGTTCTCAATCAGGCACTGTAAAGTCTACACTTCAATGAAACACTCTCCAATGCAGGGGGCAAGTTGTTTTTCCTCCAGGCTGGCTTGCTAATGGTTAAGATTTTAAGCTATAAACCTGCAACAGAGAAATTGCTTTGAAATTTATTCTAAGCTTCTTCTCACTGACCATTTTGATTCCTGAGGTTTTAAGGGACACAACCAGAAACATTCCAGACCACATAATAAATTAAACCAATGCAATAAAGGTAACTAGGTCTTTCAGAAGTCTGTGAGGACTCCAGGAGATGAGCAGCTGATTTTTTTCAAGCTGAGCAGAGAAGCATGAAATGAACTTCAGCTTGCAACAAACTAGGGAGACATGTAAGAACAAACACGTCCCATTTAATTCTATTTAATACTGGGATTGACAAGGCATTTGAACAGCCAAGAGGAAGACTCTGTAATGGAGGAAGGCCTCAAAATCTAAGGTGATCTGGAGGCACCAATTATTTTAAGTGATGATTATTTTAGAGATCTACACGTGCCAGAATGTAGTTTCTATTTGAAAGCACTCTAAACAGTCTATTGTAACCAAGTGGAACAAAATTCCATTGATTCTTTAGAAAGTAAACTTAAGAAAACTCTTAGAAAAAACAAGTAGAAAGCTTGCTACTAGCTCTAGTGATAAACTTATTAGTTTTCACTCTACGCAAAGGAAATGGAACAATATTAAGGTGAATGAATTTAGGTGTAGATCAAAAAATGAAGGATTATGCTGCCAGGGAGTGAAGGATTATCATCACTTACCTCCCTCATCCAGAAGCTTCCCACTCAGGGGCTGGGATGTATCTGAAGAGTAACATGTAATGGAAATTTGTAGCATTAAATTAACTGCAGCTGATTGGAAGGACCTGATGGAGAAGAGGTGAGAATACCTGCTGTTTTAGGAGTGTGAATAGGATAATCCCCAAATCTGACTTTCTGGTCTTCTGCCCTGACATTAACTATTAAGGCTAAAATCTGTCTGAACACTGGAAAAAATACTTTAAGTCAGCTACAATAAGCTACTGGAGAGTAGTTTTTCAGAACAATAAAACCAGCTCAAGTTATGGTTTCTAACTGAAATCATAGCCTCGTGACACCAGCAGCCAACTAACCAGGCAATACACTTAGCATCAAAAGGAGGTACAAGTTTTCATCGATCAGTTCAGAGGCAGAGCCAAAACCAAATCCTAAACCAGAGCAAGCAGACCTACCACCTCCTCAGTAGACTACTTAAATACATACCTCAAGGCTACAGAAAACAAAATCTTACCTAGTAAGTGTGTACTCCCTGAGTCCTGAATGCAGGTTCATGGCGGAAAAAGTACCTATGCATCCACGCAATCGCTTATCTCGACCAATCTTCCACGTTACAAACAGTGGGCTGTGTTAGGGAAGAGAAAAAGACATGATCACAGGAGCAATACTGACAGGCAGGGTGAATTTCAGCAACGGGGCCCTTCCATTTTGGGCAATGGGTGGGAGACACACACCTCTAAAATAACTGTATCTGAGCAGGCCAGAGTATTTAGAAATGTCTTTTGCAATTCTTTTGACTGTTCTGGAAATGTTGCTCAGGTGATTAACAGAAAATAAGACTACTGGAAGTGTTAATGGACTGAATGAAACGGCTTGGTAACAGATACATGCTCAGTGTCCCTCTCCTGTGAGCAGCAAAAGCCTCACCTTGGGCATGTGTGTGTAAGGAACCCTTTATAGATGGGAAAAGTAGCCCTGCCACAGTAGGCACCCATCCACCTCAACACCAATACTCTGGTCGCTAACACTGCTGGCAAGAAACTACCAGAAACCCTTGGAAAACAAGAAAACTTAGGATCCTCCTCCAAACTTGATGAACTGCCTGAGGAAAGGATATTTTCTCCATCAATCCCAATTTAGTATTATGCAATATCAAAAATTACCAGGAGGGGAGCAAAATCTCTCTAAACTGAACATGTCTCAATTATATGAGTGTGACAGTTACACAGGAAAACTTCTACTGTCAAACAACTTTGTACTTATCTATCCAGTGAGTTAAAAAGAAAGAGGGAAGCCACACAACTTTTGGGGACTGAAGTTTTCCTTGCAGTTCTAGAGCACTGAATCAATCCCAAGCAACAGAGAACCACACAAACATTTCTGAAAAGTGTGCTCATGACTCCTGGATATCCAGATCTCTCTAACAAAGATTTCTCATCCTGAGAGGAACAGAGCACGTACAGAGAAGAAAATCACATAAAACTCATTCTTTTCCCAGAAAGGAGACAAACCAAAGTGGATTACACAAACAAAAGTGCAGTCTCCCTTGCTGCTATGCTTAAAAAATAATTTTCTAAAAGGTCTTTCAGCTAAACAACTTGACAGAAGTATTCCTGATCACAAATAGGTCCACACTTTTGCAGAACAACCCCTCCCCAACTGCAGAGCACCTCCCCCTTCAATTCTGAAGTAAATCTGATGTTAATTTTTGGGGAAAGTCATTATTTATGCCATTCAGGCATAAATATCTATCACTCTTAACAGCCAGACTGCACTAAAGCTGGCAGAAGCAAGGTGCATCTCTGCCATTTACAGCACATGTGACCACCATATGCACGCTTGGGGATGTGCAGCTGATTTCTCTCCAAAGCTATTTGATCAGGCACTGCCCTTCAGCATCACACAAATGGACAAACCATCAGGCTGAATTCACCTTCTCTTTAGAGCTCTTTCCTACACAGTGTCCTTACTACATAGTCCATAGCCATTGCTATGAAGGATCAAGATGCCTAACATGAAGTAACCTACATCAGGCTAGCATCTGAGCAGCAATACATTACAAAGGGAATATAACTACCACATGTGCCTTTAAGAAGGGGAGCAGATCCAAATGCACAGATACAGTCAAAATTCAACAGAGTCAAGTTGGTTGCATTGAAAAACAAGAATCTTCTTCTGTTACTAGTATCAGTTGCAAAGAATGAGCAGATTTACAACAGTGAACTGTAAGACTTAACAACACTGCACTGCAAGCCAGCCTTTGGTAACTATGTCATGTCTGTCTCCTCACCTGAAGGATCAGTAAAAACACAATCTGTAAGTTGTTCTGTATTTTGTGAAACAGAACCTCCCTTTCCAGTTATGCTGAGATTCTTAAGATATACTGAAGTTAAGAGCTTCATTATATGAGCAGATCAGCCACTGCACAAATGCATGAATGACTGCACAATTTAACAGAGCTGGATGTAACTGTGCTGGGGGTATATACATAGGTATATGTGTGGGGCTGGATTCTCAGGGAGTAGTCCATATTCCTTTTCTCCTTCCCTCCCATTTGCTTTGTCTCGTTTGGTCCAAGACATTCATCATGTGGTGGCAGAAAAGGATACGCCTCTCAGTCTCTATTGCACCAATGCAACAGCATCCAGACACCTCCTAACTTCCCAGTCCTGTTGTTATCGCCTGCTGGTAGATCAACTTCCTCTTATTTGATTAAACTGGGCAAGTTCCCTTCTTTCAATGACAATGAATAGAAGAGGAAGCTGAAGTCATATCTTTCTTTTGGATGTGGATTTCCTTTTATTTCTTTGCCTCCCTTCCCCCTTTAAAGGCAGAAGGGATGACTGCCTAACATTCAGTAGCATGCAGCTTATTATGTTATCCTCCATTCAGATCAGCAAGTGATATTTTGCCAGTGTCTTCAAGACAGGTATCCCAGTTCCACTAAATGGTTATCAACAAAATTATTGAAATGCAATGGCACTGAAGATACTCTCTCCCCTTGCACAGAAATAAGCTTGAATAAGATTCAAATTGGACTTTAGGATTATTCTCTTGACCTTTATCTTTGGATTATGAGATTTATTAACTGTAATACACTTAGTGGAGGGCTACAATTCAGGGAAATATATATGCATTTACTTTCTTGTCAAAATGGAATTCCTTCTAGGATGCATCATTACAGCTACTTTAAAAGGACAACAGAAGAAAATGTCCACAGACCATCGCTGAATGTCAAAGAGATTACTGGAACATTTGCATATGCTTTGAAGGTCCCTGTCAATGAATATCAACAGTAAAAGTAAAGGTTATATACATGTATTTTTATACTAGCAGGAGGAGTATAAACATACCAACAGGACTAAATTTAAACCTCTATCCATTGGGTGAATGAACCACCACTGGCAGCCATATGTGCTATACATCACAAAACTCTGAGTAAAAATGTTTTCCCAACTCTTCTGCCTCTGTATTCCCCAACACTTGCCTCCTTGTTCCCCAGGAGCCACTACACAGAAGATATAAGCCTACTGAACAGAATTACTTTTCTTCATTACCATCACAGACATCTTCAAAGTGTAATATAGACCAAAGGTTCAGAGCAGTCACTGCCTCAAGAGGATTCTAACTCTTCAGATTGAAAAAATAAGCCTGAAAGGGACCTTCAGGATTCCTCCTATTGTTATCATACATAATTCACATTCTCCACCTTAAAATTTTCTAGAAAATAATGAGGACAAAACCCCCAAAATTAAAAAGGCTGCCTCAAAACCTCACTGAAGTTCAGAACCTCTGGAAATACTCTGATTTCCTGCTGAAATGTTTTCCCTGTCAGCTTGGACCTAGCTATTCTTGTGCCAACATTGTCCTTTAGTTTAAATATTTCTTTTCCCTTCCTGGCTATTATTCCCCAAAGTATTTATAGAAAGAATTCATAAGATCTAGCTTTGCTGAGATAAATGGGTTGTGTACATTGAGTTTCCTCTCAAAAGAGACCTTTCCATTCTGACTATCACAGCTCTTCACTACACCTTTTTCCAGTTAAATTCACCTCCTTAAACATCAGTGTCCAGAACTGTACACAGCATTACAGGTGAGGGTCTCACACCTGCATTAACGCTTTCATCTCTTGAACTAGAAGCACTGCAACATTACAGGATTTATCCTCACAGCCTATTATAAATACACCATTCAAAACCTTACAGAGCATTTCTAGTCTTGCATTAAACAAAGACACAGCAAACCTGCTCATACAACATAAACAAGCTATGCTGAGAAAAGAATTTCTTTCTTGCTAGTGGTGTTCTTTTAGCTTTTATTGGAATCCTTGGTTTCAGCTGCTAGCCTGTTTTCTCCAAGCCTGCAATCCCTTTCTTGTGTTTTGAAGCCAATAATCCACAAATAAACTTGCCATCTAACACAACTGCAAAACTGAGACCTGAAGCTCAGTGCCAAACTCCACAGACACCAGTGTTAAGAACCCCTAAGTGAATATGTGTCTTTTCAGCCTGAAAAAGCCCTTATCTGTCATCTCTTTGTCTTGGAATAAAAAGGAGGGGTTTCTCAGCAACACTGTTAGATCTAAAATGAAACTCTGCACCTCCAGGTGTTTGAAAGAAAACAGAAGAGAACAATAAAAGAGAAACTATTCAGTAAAAAGCAGAAGAGGCAGCAGATGTGATGCTAAGAGCCCTTTCTATCCAGTGACGTACAGCAAGGATATGCATCGCATGCTGGAGAGCCAAGTCCTCCTTCTGCCTAAAAAGGTCTGAACTCACATATCCCTCAGGAGTGGGAGAGCATATTGGGGTGGCATGCACCCACCCTCCTGACTCTGGCTCCCCCTTGATCTAGTATGAGAGTGTGGGTGGGGGGTTTTTTTGTTGTTTATTTTTTTTAAAAAACCATTCACCAAACCAGATGCTGCACTGCCCTGGGAGGGCTCCAGCAATCAGCTTCAAGTAGTTCTCTTACTCAATTTAGGGTGAAGCATTTTATTAAAAGGCAAAACAGCTCACAGCTTGGGAAGTGAGCCCTCTTGAACTAAGAGACTTGGGAGTTTACTTGTCTGATGGGTTATCCAGCTTCTGGTCGTGATGCCAGGAACCTCTGACAGACCCTAGCAGGAGTGATGCAGAGCACCATGAATACTCAGTGGCTGAAAGCTGGTGGAAGATGTTTCAAACTGTATAGAAGCAGAAGAAGGGATCAAATCCAGACCCTAGGAAGCATCTGTAAATATCTTAATTCTTCTTTCATAAGGGTCTGTATTTTATGGGGTTTTTGTTTGTGAGCCAGACAATGAAAATATATTTCCTATCTAGAACCATCTACAGGTGTCACAGCAAACTCACAAGCAACATGAAGATTACAAGCTTTCCACCCAGCCAGTGCCTAATTTACTGTTTATTGAGAAGTCTTGCCCAGCTCTAATCTAAACAGCAGGCAACTGTTTCAGTTATTTGCTAGAGAGGTTGTGAGGCACTAGTCCATGAAAACCAGCTGATCATACATATTGGTTTTCCCTACTTTCAGCTGCAAAACTGAATTAAACAGACAGCTGCAACACATTAAGAGTTCAAACTAATACTGCTTCCTCATATACAACTCCTGTCATACATACATAGTCTCCTTTACAGACTACTGAAATAAATGCATGTATCCAACTCCCTCCACACTGACCTTAAAGGCTAGCCATAAAATGTGTGGCTGAAGCAGAGAGGCATGGGTCACCCGATAAGAGTTCTGCCTCATGTGTCACTTCAGCTACTATTACACTATTTTCATTAATGAAGAAACTAGAACAGCCTTGTACTTTACTTGAGCATTTATCTGTTACACCCCCTGGAAAACTGGAGCACTTCACACGAAGGGCAGAAGGTCTAAACCTATATAAACACTGAAAGTATCAAAACAGTTCTCTTATAAACCATGCTTACCAGTGCCCTAAGCATACTTTTCATTCAAGATTTACAATCAAAACCAACTAAACCAATTGCTGACCTACTTGCTATATGTTACCCAAAATATTTAGACTAAAAGCAGAAGCATGCAAGCTATTTTAGTGATCAGTTAGCTACCACAGAAAGAGTCAGCATGCCAGTAACTTACACTGACATCATGTAAAAAGCACCATTAAAAATATCCTCTTTTAATAGAAAGCAGCACTAGATACAAGCTGCCTTTTATCTACCAGTTAAGTTTAATAAAAGAAGTGAAGGGGTTCTTTAAGTTGGGGTGCAGGGGAGAAGTAAGAAGGGTGAGTACATTGGTCTTTTTTCTGGTACCATCAAAAGCAGCATGAAAAGTTTTCTCTCCCTTGTTACAAATTGGAAGGAAAAGAAAGGAGAGGAAGGTGGGAAGAAAAGAAGAAAGGAGGGGTAACAGATCAAGAATATTTATCTACTTTTACAAAAGATGAGCAAGAACTTACTTAGTTTCACTTGAAGATTTCCACGAAATCACAAAATTTGTAGGACTTTCAAAAGGATTAAACTCGATGAACTGAGAGGTAAAATGATATTTAGACATTTTAATTATAGTTATTTAACCTACCATCTTTTAGAACACGAGAAAGGAACAAAGTCTCTACAACTCGAATTACTTAACACCCAGGGCTGCAGGATCAGACACTGCAAAGTCAGCACACTCATCCCTTTGTGATACCAGAGTGCTTCCCCTTCTGCTCTGAGGATTTCCAAGCTACAACACACCCAGAAAGCACTCTAAACAAGCCAAGTTGGAATGGCAGCATTCTGCTTTCTGTTTTACACAAGTTCCTAACCTCTAGAAACGTTAACATTTTTAACAGCAAGCTTACTCCATCTTGTTTGGAAGCATGCTACACCTTCACATAACAGTTTCAAAGTGGAAGCATCTGGAGAAAGATAAATTGAAGTTTCTCATGAGAACAGTACACTCTGATCTCTCACACCAGCAATGCCAGCCTTATCCAGAATCAGGGAATGTAACCCCCCCTTCCTCAACTGCTGCACTCTAAACTTTGTTAGACTCCAGGCTGCAGCATTTCCAGATGTCACAATTGAGTGAGCTAATTGGCATGACTCAGTCGAAGGGAACACAGCTCTGTAAGGAAGGAGGTGGGAACAGGGACACCAATAGCTTTAGTAAGGGCATCTCTACATACACTGTGACACACAGGAGGGAGGCAGCTGTCTTGAAAGTAGCTAGTTTGTGACAAAAGGGGAAACCCGATGGATGATATTAGGGAGCTGGTCAACAACACCGCAATGTGGTGAGTGTCTTTCTGCCCTCTCCAATTTGTAAAGACAGAATTTGATAAATGTAGACAATTCATACAAAAGATTTTCTGGAAGACAAGAAAAGGCAGAAAGTCAGTAGATCCTCACAGGAAATGCAAAACCACCAACAATCCCAGATACACCTGTAGAAACTGGAAATAAATCAGGTTATTGAAAAGACAGATAGAAAACCAGCCAAGTACAAGAAAAAGAAGCACAATGAAGACACTCAGTTTACAACATGGCATATGACTATTAATGAGCATAAAGCCAAAAACAACTATCATTTATGAGAAGAAAGAGAAAGAAAATTATTGGCCAGCTACTTAACTCAGGCCTAGGGGAACATCTGGCAAGAGAAGATGCTAAGAAACTCAAATGGCAAAATGTTCAGTTTAAAAAATCCTAATGGTAAGAAACAGGAATGCTGGGACTGACTTCCTGGGAGGAGGTACAGCTGCCACCATCAGCATATCCTCAAAGGCCTCCAAAACCAGGCCACTGTAAGGAACACTGCAAATTGATTTGATTTCACCCTTTAACAAGAGAAGAGACCAAATAGCCTCCTGATGTTTACTGCAGACTCCTTCTCTGATTTTGCATGATGCAATACAAAAGCACAAAAGGACAACTGACAGGCAAAACTATCTGGTAAATTGTGGGAGAGACAACTGTCATTCTAGAACTCCAGGATCCAAAAACAAAATCTGAGAAAACCCTCATTCATCTTACACTTCTGTATGACTCCTTCTTTGTAGCAGTATTACAGAAGTGAGTAGAGAAAAAGAGCTACGTAACATTAACCATATTCTGAAGATCAGAAAACATTCATTTATTCCTTCAAAGAATGCAAGACTGAGTAGCTTCAGGGAGGTTCAAGGTGCTTCTCAGCATCTGAGTGCACAAGCACTTTCTGAATCAGAAATAGAAGCCAGTTTCTCCAGCAACTTATCTGCAGGTTCAAAGTAGGCTCTGAAGTGAAAATTTAGAGAAGCCCATGGATGTTGTTTTTCTTACTCTGAAAGCCAACATAAAGAGCCTTTTGGGGCTAGGTGCAAAGAAAAAGCTAGTTTTTCCAGTACAGTGCCACATAACACATATTTGGACATGAGTTAAAACAGCACTACTTGCTTCACTACTTTTACACATTGGAATAATAATTAGTAAAGTGTCAGAAATCCATTACCCTGCCTGTGTCCAATTACACACATACAGACAAAACTCCCAACTTACTAGGATAATGACTTCATTTACTAAACTCAAAGACTGGAGCATGTCTGGGAGGAAAAAAAAAAACAAAACACCCCCCCAAAAAAACAAAAAAAAAAAACCCACACAGCAGATTTCCCTGAACCAGAGAAAATTTATTTTGTGGCAACATTCCTCTTCCTTGGGGGAAATACACTGAGATTCTTTAAACAGTTTAGATTGCATTAGCTCTTCAACACATTTAGTCAATGAAGAAGGTTCATTATTGCCAGTGCATGATGATCTGAAGACAATCACCACAATCTACTGATTTCAGAAGCTGGAAGTGAGATCTGCTGTTTTGTAATTGAAAATGCTGTATCATTACTAAAAAAGTTATTAAGTACTTCTGAGGGCACAACATATTCTCTCAGTCATTCTCAGGACTAAATGTTCAAATCAGCAACTCTTCCAACCATTGTATTTCAGAAAAAAACACTTAGAGATTTCCTTCTTTACCCATACACTTGGTATATTTAGTAGTTTTTCTGATATCATCACATGCCCTAGAGAGATCAACCTTACAGTCAAAAACGGAGTTGCTAGGTGTGAATTTGCTAGCAAGTTCTGCTTAGCTAAGCAGCTAATCTTAAGAAAGGTCAGAAAGCAGCTACTATTTAAAGAAAATCTAGTTTAAACAACAGCATAATCAGGGTTAAAAATAAGAGGAGTGACTGCTTACCGGTAGGTCATTTTCTAAAGGGAACCTGCAACACCTGAATTGAGATTACATTCAATAAATCACAGTTTATTTTGAAAATGGACAAATTCACAAATATGAGCAGATGCTGTAGCTTTCCGTTCAGCTCAGATGCAGGACCAGTGCTGCTGTTCTTGCACACTGTGATAGACAAGCTGAGGCAGTATGGGCAGCATTCCAGAAAAAGAGAAGGTAAAAGTAACAAATCATAGGAGGATGATGACAACTTTCAGGTATGCCAAGACTGGATGCTCAGTCAGATACTACTCTGTATTTACTAACTCTTTCTTTTGCACCATCTCCCTTCAACTCTCACAAGACAATCCATCAACCTCACGAAACAAATTGATTTTCTATGACATATGTTCCTAAGTTCACTGTTCACTTTGCTAAAATAAATATTTACATGTAACAAAACCCAGAAATCACACAAGTTGGTTATGTAGGCTTATGTAGCATTACTAAAAAAAGATGTGGATATTTACAGTTCCTTAGAGATACAAAACTGACAGTAAAAGTTATGTTCTACACAAGCAGAGACTCACAGCTCAGGACAGAAGTGGTTTCACCCACCTCTACACTCAAAACAGTTTGATTGTTGCCAGCCCACAAGTGTGTTGAAACCGAAGGTGAGGACTTGCAGCACAATGTAACAGAAACAACCTTCAACATCACAACATCCACCACAGAGATACTCCTCAGGGTGATACGTGTGGCAATGTCAGAGCACTTGGGTCTGCAGCACCACAGGGCACCTGGAAATTCAGCAGGATGGTCCCTTCCATAGAGGTCATCCCATGCCTCACCTCAGTGCTCAGGATTACTGATGAATCTTTAAGCCTATCTGTCTTGTTCTAGGGTGAGACACTTGAATGTTTCCCTAAAATGGAAGGTCTCTTCCCCAAACCCCCATAATGACAACCTCAACTGGGTGCAAACTGAGTTTGTGTGAGGGATTGATTTGTCCCAGTGTCTGCACAGACACACAGCTGAGTACTCATACACTAACCCAGAGGACATCCTGCTTAAACAGCTCACCCTGCTTGCTGCAAATTACAACGCTTCAAAAATGTTCCAACTGCAGCTCTTGTCTACCACAAACCCAACATCATCCAACAGTCTTCTAACTCAATCAGCAGGTATCAGGTTTATACATGTGGATAGCTGCTATCATTAAGTTAAATGAAGTCATCTAGAACTGAGTATATTCAGAACATCAATCCCTACGGCTGTACTTTAGCCACTACAGCCATTTGTATTTCCAAGATGGTAAGATCAAGTTTAAGAAAGGATCCAACACGGATTCCATGCAGTTAGGTCAAAAAAAAAGTATAGGGCATGGCTGTATTTCTTCATTTTTTGTTTTAATTCATACAAAATAAACCTTGAAAATATTTCTATAGCCCATACAGCCCAGGACAGAGTTTTCCAAGTATGACCCAAGTATTAGCCAATACAATATTACAAGGTCATTCCAGCACCTTGGCTGCTCATCTTAGCAGTGTCACCACAGCCTTGATGTTTACTATTTCTTGTCAGGATTGTGCTTGCAACAGGGGAAACCATTAGTCATTGCAAATTTAAAACACTCTTTGCAATGATGAAGAACAGTGGCATGAAGCTGTCACCCACACAAAAGAGGGAGGGAAGGACAGGACTTGAGAGGAGATACGAAGAAGAAAAAAGCAAAAAGTAAACTGGAGAATTCATAGATCCTCCAGAAGACTGTGGAAGTGAAGAAAAAGTGGGGAAGTTTTTTTATCTTCCTCTGAATGAAGAGTAGAATGAATATACTAGTCTCAAATAATGAAAGCTAGCAACATAGAAAAGAACTACCAGAATGGGACAAGGGGTTACATCCTATTTAAACCCCTGTAATTTTGATGCCAAGGCTCCTCACCAAGGTATTATCACAGCACTTTCTGTGATCATGCACACCGTGATCCTCTGCTTTCCATATTTACCTCTGACTAGTCGGTTTAGCTTTCTATCCTGTAAACTTCTGCTAATCCTATCCAAGCCCTGACTAGCAAGGTAAACTATGAACATGCTGTTCCAGACCAATCAAATATCTCTATTTCAGCACCAAAAATCACTAAAGACAATAATCAGCTTTGCTTTTTAAAAACAGCTTATTCGTTTACACATATTCTTTCCATTAAAGGTGCCTACAAGTCTCTCAGCAGAGGCTGAGATGGAGCAATGCAGCTTGAAGAGAGGCATCCCTCAGCCACTTCCATGTGAGTGTCCTTATCTGAGCAGCACAGCACCATACATATGAAAGCAGATAGGATGGCTCTGCACTTAGCCTAGTTGATTGTGGCTCTTATTAAGCACTAGATCAGGAACTGCTGAACTGTACGTTGTTTTATAACAAAGCCATAACCACACACCACCTCTCTGATCAGCATTACCAGCCTCACACTGTTTAAGATGTGACAAGGTATTATAGAATAGGAATAAACGACCAAAAATCACAATTTATTCAACAAACACAGAAATACAGCAGTAACGGGCACTGCTGACACTGTTCAAGGTGAGGGTGGTGAAAAGCAGGTGGCAGTTGAGACTTTTCAGCTCCCATCTCTCACCAAGCCAAGGAGCACTCCAACCAACAGGATTCCAGCAGGGATGGAGAAGCCCCAGAAGCCCATCTATACGCTGCTCCTTATGGAAGTAGTAGGGCACTCATGTAGCCTCAAGGCCAAATACCATTGGTCTATACACGTTCAAAAACCACTTGTTTCTCCGGGAACTGACAGCTTAAGTGTGTACTCCTGCCTGCATCAGACTTTGAACTTGTTACACTTCAAAATTCATTCTTCCACCCACTGCACTCATTTCTGTATTTCAGGTATTTTTATCCTTTGTTTCCCTTCCTCCTCCCCTTCCATCTCCTTTTCCATTTCTGTCCTCCCTCCAACTTTTTAATATTTAATTTAGCTCCCTTTGAGAGCAGCTGTTGAAAAGGGAGGAAAAGAAAAAGTTAACACTCAAGTTATTGCATTCCACATGCCCATTACAAATCAAGGAGGGTTGAGGCTTTGTCCCTAAAAAGGCTGCTATTAACTTTCATAAATTCTGGAACTCTCATTTAGAGCAATCAACATGTTCCTGAAAAGTCAGGAAAAAGCTGTGAAAAGGTGGATTTTGTATATTGGAATGCTAACACAAAGACTTAACTGCTCTTATCAAACTAATGCTTAATCTTTCAAGACAGTACACGTTTACAAAATGCATCCAGAGTGAGGACTGGACCTTCAGATAAAACTTGTGCTCTAATGTCAAAAGCAACCAAGAACAAGTGTCTACATATTCTGGGTTATTAAGACACCATAATTTGTAACACTTAATAAAATATATAAGCATACATATGTATATTTACATTATAAAGCTGCTCACATTTATGCTGACCTACTTAAGCAATTGTTTTTCCCCAATTGCACAATTATGAACCAGAGCAGAAAAATTAGACTTTATGAAGTTAATAAATCAATTCAGTGTCATTATATCAGTCTGCAGTCACCTGATCATGTACTTCTAAGAAATACAGTTTTGTTTCCCAATATCTTTATTATTAGTCATACATTTTGAGTCTTTTAATCAACGCCAACTTCAGACAACACATTGAAACTATTCATTTGCTATAGAAAACTATTCACAAAAGTTGGTATTTTCTCTCTGGCTACTCCTACCTTTCTCATACCCCAGAAGATATTACATGATTTTATGTTCTCTTTTGCAGCAGCAGACAGAAAACCTAGGAAAATACTGCATTTGAGCTGATAAATAGTTTGCATCAAGTAACTCTGGCTGCTTTTTAAGTGTTTTGAGCTGGATGGGTCCCAGCCAAAGTCACCTCCCCACCCAATTTCCAAAGAAAGTGAGCAACTCAAAGCCATGTGCTGCTCCTGTTTCTTAAAAAGCATTCAAAACTCAGCTATAAGAATAAGATGAAGTTTAATAAATCTAAATGTAAGGTCCTGCACTTGGGTAGGAGTAATCCTGGCTATGAGTACAGACTGGGTGAGGAACTCATTGAAAGCAGCCGTGCAGAGAGGGACTTGGGGGTCTTGACAGATGGAAAGCTGGATATGAGCCAGCAATGTATATTCGCAGCCCAGAAAGCCAACCGCATCCTAGGCTGCATCAGGAGAGGTGTCACCAGCAGGTCTAGGGAGGTGATCCTGCCCCTCTACTCTGCCCTTGTGAGGCCCCACCTGGAGTACTGTGTCCAGTTCTGGGCTCCTCAGCATAAAAAAGATGTGGACCTGTTGGAGCGAGTCCAGAGGAGGGCCACAAAGATGATTAGAGGACTGGAGGACCTCCCCTATGAGGAAAGGCTGAAACAGCTGGGGTTGTTCAGCCTTAAAAAGAGAAGGCTTCGAGGGGATCTCATAGCTGCCTTCCAGTACCTAAAAGGGGACTATAGGATAGAAGGGGAGAGACTTTTTGTATTCTCAAACTGTGATAAGACAAGGGGAAATGGCTACAAGCTACAAGAGGGGAAATTTAGGTTAGAGATTAGGAGGAATTTCTTTACAAGAAGGGTGGTTAGGCACTGGAACAGGTTGCCCAGAGAGGTTGTGGATGCCCCATCCTTGGCGGTGTTCAAGGGCAGGCTGGATGTGGCCCTGGGCGACCTGGTCTAGTGATTGGCATCCCTTCCCATGGCGGAGGGGTTGGAACTAGATGATCTTTAGGTCCCTTCCAACCTGAGCCATTCTATGATTCTATTCCATGTTCAAGTGGAGTCAGATTAACAAACATGTTAGCAAATTAACAGGAGTTCAACTTAACAAGCATTTAAAAGGACTACACTACTTATCCTCCCCCAGCAACACTCTGCAGTCTCCCCTCAAAGAGAAGCAACTAGCCCTGAGTTATAGAGATGCTAATGTCAAAGAAAAACATTTGAAAGGATGCAACAGTCACCCTAAAAACATGTCATTGGAAACTTTGCAAGTCAAAATTGAAACAATTTTAGTAGCATCAAAAACCTCATGTGTACTTATGATCATTCTACTTAGAACCTGGAATTAAGACAAAATATTTCCCGTGAAAGACTCTTCCTTGGAATGATCATGGAGTTTTTTGCAGTTAATGCTTTGAAAGTATTCAGCAGAACCCTTTCCCAAAATTCCATGAAATAAAATACATCCAAACCCAAATGATTTGAGACCACTTCAAAATGTTTTAGAAAGCTGCATGAGGTCCACAGAAATTCTAGCCCGTAAAAGAACAGTAAAGACAATGCTAAGGAGATCAGGTAAGAATAGTTCCAGCTCCTACATTCATTCTTTCCTCAGAAGTCAACAGCAAGAACACGGCAAACATTAGTTTTAGGGTGCCAGTATAATGTTTCCCCTTAAATCACTTGCAGGATGATTCAGGCACAAGATTAGTTTTGAAAGTTGATAGAGAAAAAGCATTTTCTAGGCACTAAGAGTCTGAAAGTTTAGTGTCTCAGCATCTTTTCCACTCTTCCAAGAGAGCAACTCCACACTCACAAGTAGTTTCTGCATATCAATTACATACCAAGAGCCAGAGAACACTGCCTTGCATAGATTTCAGACAGCAGCTTAACACAACTTCTACCGTTAGAGTCTACACATGCTCCCTTGAAAGAAAGTGTGTTCTTACTGCCAAGGAAGATACTGAATTTTTCCTTCTGATTATTTGATAGTTTTACCCAAGCTGCCAGTGACCATTAGCTTTTCCTAAGTTGTTTTTTGTTGTTGTTGATGCTGTTCTGCTGAAACATGACCTGAAGCAGTTAGTCAAGACACATGTAAAAACCAGCTGCAGTAGTTATTAAAAGGTCACACAACATTTAATTAAGAGTTATAACTGGGTTTCTCCTGCTACAGACAAATCCTAACTTATCTTTTAATGAATTTCAGCTAACTGTGAGACATGGTGTTCTTTCAAAATATTAGATGAATGAGTAGAAGCAGGCAGAAGAGTATGCAATTTGTTCTGGAAAATAACTTTGCTAATTAAATTCACACACAAGACACTAGGCATACAGTCAGGAAGGCATCCATTTGGACCTTTAAAATGCTTTTTGTTAGTTGCCAAATGCAGGAGGCATGCTGAGACAGAAGCACCTAGGGGCACAACATCAACAGCTGAACAAAAAAATGTATGCCAATAACTGAGAATTTGCCAAGCCTGTGAGAAATTAACACACAGGAGGTTTCTGCTTAAGTGGAACTTAGTTCAAAGGAATAAGAATATTTAAAGAAACATAAGAAAAAGCTGAAACTACACAGGATTTTTTTTATAGCAGTGATATATTACAAAGCTTGTACGCCGAGGTGTCAGCTGACAAGAGACTGCAATTCAGCCAAATATTCAAAACTATGCCTTTAAAAATCATTGATCCTTCTTCATATTAAAAGAACATATTTTAAAGATCCACTGCACAACAGGAGCTTGCAAGAGACTTGAAGCACTAGGAACTAACTATACAAGATACACCAGAGTATACTCGAATGTTTTGTAAATGCATAGTTTTGGAAATTTATAATAAACATTTGATTATTTAGGAACTGATTTTAAGGAGTTCAGGATAACATTGCAAGGCAAGAAAAACAAGCCTCAGCAGAAATGGAATTTGCACTCTAATTTAGACTTCATTAACTACAGCTGGAATAAATTAATCTTTTGGATCACAAGAATTACTATGGAATTGATGCAGTCTCGGTTGCACCATTTGTATAGAACTTAGCCATGCAATTTAACCAGTGAGACAACAGTTCAAAGGCAGATGAAACAGTGCTGGAATTAGAGCCAAAAGGAATTGCTATTTTTGCCACAGAAAAGACACTAAAGACAGTGCTTTTAAGACTGACAAAGGTGATTCAAAATCAGGGAGTTCTCAGTGGTTTGAAAGTAGGAACTGCTAAGGAGACTGGATGTTTTTAAATAAGACAGATACCTGTCAGACAGCATAGGTATAAATCACAGAGATGTCCTGCCTTCATATGAACTAGATGATCTCTCAATGTATTTCCACCCCTTAAATCACAAATGATTGCATAGATGGTTGAGTAAGAGTGAAGTTCAGAGCTGTTGCTTAAATAAAACCAGCCTCACCCAACCTTTCCATCCCCAGACAGACAGCCTCCTTTCCTGTCCTGGAACAAACATGTGTGATTGGGGAACCGATCTGGCTAAAAATCTCTGTCCTTTTTGCCACTTTAACTTAGACCAAGCTTGTTTCTCTGCTGTTTCACTGTGCAAGAGCACGTGCAGGACATCAGCTCAAAAAGGCAAAAGGGGCAGTGAAAAGGGGCAAGGGTGATGACTTCTTATATTTGCACCCCACATGAAGCAATGCATGCAGACCAGCTTAGCAGAGCAGCTTTCAGACATACTGCTGCTTTAGCAGATTAGGCAAAGCACTGGACAGAACAAAACTGCTCGTAAGGTAAACATAACCATGCTGACCTTGAACAAGAAAAGCACTGAAGATTTAGGAAACGGAAGTGTGTTAGTGACAAGCCACATGAGCAATCACTGATCCCCTTGGAAGAGGGATAAAGTGCAGTTAGGGATGGAATGATGCAGTAACACCTAGAGTATCTACTTGGGGCCCCAACCCTCACAGCAGAGCCTTAGTTTCACTCAGACATCAAGATAACAAGTGAAATATCACCTCCTGAGCAAGTATACTGGTTATTACATGCTGTCACTAGCATACAATTAGACAAGCAATAAACACAAAGACACCAGCTCTAATATAGGAAATTACTGGAGTACACAGTGGCATCTGTACAGGCTCCCCTGTTCTTCATTCTTCCAGAGCTATCTGCCCTTAGCCACCCCTGGGAGACAACACATAGGGCTAAGTGGATCCTCATTTGGGACATCAATTCATTCAGTCTCTTATCAAACCTCAAATTCACACAGCTATAGAGATGCTGTCTACAATACAGTAATTTGGCTTTCAAAAAAGCACTTTTTCTATTTGAATACTGACCAGTTTAGGGTTATACATTCATGACAAGGGAACAAATATGGAAAGTTTAAAACAACACCAACCAACCACAAAACATCACCTCCTATAAACCTCACTGCAGCTGTATCATTGATAACTTGCCATGCCACTGGAAAAGGCACACTTAGGTTGCCTACTTGTTTTTTGTTCCATGCTTTATCATGTCTTTTGTCATCTGAAGCATTCATGTGGTCATAAGTTAGGTCAGAGATAATCACTTAGGAATAATCCACCCTCTAGTTGATGTTAACACATCCTGTTGAACTAGGGATCCTCCTTGGAGCAGACAGCCTTAAAGACTAAAGATCAGCAGATGAGGGTATCAGACAACTTTACTAGACACACACCTAGCTCTCTATTGTGGCATCTGACAATCAACTGGCACACTACCCATCAGATAAAGGTAGCAACCTCACAGGGCTTCCACACTGACTCCTTGGTGATTTAGCAAAGAAGACATCAGCCCACAAGATCCATGCTTGTAAACTAGTGTAAAGAAACATGGGATTGGTGCTCTGGAGAGCAAGCTCAGGTCATTGGGCAGAAGACTTACATTCAAGATTTCCATCGTGTTGTTTTCTGAAACACTGCCAGTTCCACGTGCAAGGCCTAAGAGGGAGGCTGAGATAGGAAGTCAGGGATACAGCAGGAAAGGATTTAGGCATGATGGGAACAGGAAGAACTTGTTAGGCATGCCCCTTAGTCATGCCAGAGTCAGCCAGACTGGCATGCTAATCAGTCTTGGAACTTACAAGCACTTCAGCATTACTGCTTAGAAATTTCAGAAGTTACACATGGGAAGCCCAAACGCCTGGCCTCACCTGACACACTTGAAATAACAAGCATCTCCGAGACTTGGTGGAAGGAAGACAAATCAACACAGCTTAAGGCTGAGAGGCTAGCAGCTTAACTCGGAATTTCCACCAGGAACACCAAACAGCAGCAGGTGAGGAATGGCACTGTATGTGAATGACACAAACATTTAATGTCATAAAGCATTACAGGAGAAGACAAACCCAATTAACTTCTTACAGGAGAAGTCACATAATCAAGTCATAAAGACATGTCATGAACTGCACTACCCATTCAGGGAAATTACAGAACTGCAAGTTTAGGAAAAGTATTAACAATGGGCTACTGAAATATCATCATAGGAAGTTGACCTTGTGATTCAGCAGAACTATAGGTAAAGAACTGGGGTTTTTTTCCAATGACTGCTTCTTTAGAAGTTAGTGCATGAGAAGATGTCATTTCTGGTTTGGTTTTGAGTGGTACACAAGACCTAGTCGAAGTGTATCAATAGGATAGCTGCTCTGTAACTGTGCCTGCAGTGTAATTATATTTCTACGTTGTACTTGAATACAACAGGCCATAAGAATATTTGGCATGTGGATAATGAAGTTCAAGTCAAGGAACAGCGTAAAAACACCCTGAGGTAATCAGAAATCCTCTCAACCCCTTCCCCCTCAAAAAAAACCCCAAATCAAACTTTCCAAATACACCCAACCCTGAAAGGAGAAATCCACATAGCAAAAAGTCTGCAACAACTTGGAAGCTGTTAAAAATAAAATCACATCACTCCCCTCCTCCCCTCCCCCCAAAACCCAAAGCAGACAAAATTCTATATTAAAAGACCAGGTAAAACATTCATCATAGTTAGAAGAGAAAACAAAACTAGTCAAAAGAATACCTCAGCCCCAGCAACAAAAGCATACATCCTGCAGGACTGAATAGGGAAGTTAAGGAGGGCAACAGGGAGAGGTCAGCTTTTAAAAACAGAAAGCTTGCCTAATAGGAACAGAAGAGATGGAAAAAAACCAACCCATGGTAGGTCAAAAGTAAACAGTAAATAAAGAACTAAAAAAATGCTTGGGTAGCACCTTGCAAAGTTACTTTACATTAAAAGCAGGAAACTAACTAGAAAACCAGTAGGCTATCTTGTAGACAAAGGTGAAAAAGGGCTACAGGGATGACTGCATCAAACAGAGAAGCTCACTGAACACTCTGTTCCCAGTCTGGGAAGCTTGATGAAGCAACTGGGGAGACTTTCACACCTATCTTTATAGTGATAGGTTAGAGAGATTAGTTCAATTTGAATTAAGTACAAGGGAGGTATTGGGCTGACTGGGTAAGTTAGACGTAGTTCACCTAGACCAGGCATTTACAGGACAGTTCCAAACCTGAAACTGAAAAACTGCTGGGCCACAGTTTGCCAGTGGTAACTCCAGACCACATTAAAAACCCTAAAGGGAGTGCCAGCATGGAAAAGCAAATGTGATTTCCAGCCCTGCAAAGTAATTGCAGATCAAATCACTGTGCACAACCACAGTCTGGTGGAGAGAGTATGCACAGCTTCTGTAAAAGGAAACCCTACCAAAACCACACCTCTTCCCCCCCAGCTGGAACCATCTTATATATCCCTCTGAATTGGGGACTGAGCTGTTGGATCCACTGAAAACCTGGGGTTGAACACCAGATAGTCTTATGGAAGGCATCGATTAGGATTCTTTTGGAAAAAACTTGTAAAGTACAATCTTCAGCCACCTAAAAGGGGCTCAAGACTTCCTGTAACAGTCTGTACATTTCTCTGCTACATACTGCAGGCTCCTAGCAAACTTTATCTCAAAACCATGGATGCACAGGTTTGCTGTACCTTGCCATGTGTGCAACTACGTGCTTAAAAGCACCACAATGCACCCAGATGAACTCAGCAGGGGGGAAAAAAAATCCCATTACCTTGTTTAGCCTTATATTCTAGCCTGTAAGCTTTGTTCTGATGACTGGGGAATTGGATGTAGGGCAAACAACTGCAATACTGCTAACAGCGGATACATGACAGGAAGTTTCTCAGATGTGACTGCTTTTTCTTCCATAGCTTCTGGATGTACTTGCAGGCACCAATCTACCAGCTGATGGTACAAAAGCTAGCAAAAGTCACTGAGGTAAGTCCACAAAAAACATCAGGTTGAAACTCAAGTATTTCCCGCCACTGACATCTTCAGCACTGCTGGAGACAGCTGCAGACGAATTCTCTCACCCAGGAGATCAGCTACATTCTCAGAGCAGAAAACAAATCCAGGTTAAAACAACTTGGGCTGCAGTTCCTGGCAGCCTAAAATTAATAATGGCTGGTTGAAAGCAAGGGTCCTATCTCTTCCCACAGTAAATGGGAAGACCCAATCCCTTAAGCCAGCTCTGGCATTTAGCATGCTGAAAGACTCAGCACAAAAACTCTTACAACTCAGCAAAAAAAAAAAAATATAACCTAACAAAAAGCAGCAGAGTATCTGCTGCTGACCTGTGAAGCAGAAACAGCACAGCAAGCATACACTGATTAATGCAAGTAGTACAAGAGAGGGTGTGGGGCACACACATGAGGATGTTTTGTTTGCCATGAACATGCAGTCTCATCCAAAAATTGCATTTAACTCACATTCGTTCCCCAACCCAGCAGACTACAGTCACATCATTAATTATGGCTGCAATAGATTTGGTATGTGAGTGAAGTCAGGTTGTGAAACTACAGTCCAGTGCTATAATGTCATTCAAGTGGCTTGCAGGATACAAATACACTGCATAAAATAGCTATTCAAAACTAATATTACTACAGAAAAAAAATCTGGAAGACCTAGAATTAACCTCAAGCAAAGAGACTACAATGTCTCCACAACAAAGCTTAACACTCCTTTCTAAATGTAAATATTCTCACAAACACCACATGAGATACAAACAGTCTCTCATAACTATGCAGAGAACACCTTCAGTAAGATCCCTTGAAGTGTCAAAACTGGATTTCGAAATCCATCTCATCAGCCTAGAAACACTGGAAAATACCCAGGGTGTATTTTAATTTTGATGCATTGAAATCTGTGTGTTCATGTTTTGTTTTGTTTTTCTTCACTAGATACTATTTCATGAAACCAAACAGCTAAGTACCTCTTCAAACTAACTTTGAAAAATCATGCAGCATTTCTGAAGCTAGCTACAAAAAACTGCAGCTACATATGGCCTTCCAAAACTAGAGCTCTCTGAAAATACTGTGCACTACAAGTCTGTCACAAAAATATATAGTATAAAATTGCTAGTTCTGGTAAAGATAGTTATTTGGTATACTACCAAAAAGGTCCCAACAGCTCACTATCTGTAAGCAGCTCCCCCACAACCATAATTCAATTATTCTGGGAGTTAACTGAAATAAAACAGCTGTGGACCAAATCATTGATCTAAAGAGCAATGTTATTGTTATTAAACCTGAACAGTGGTTAGTCAATGAAGTTTCTAAAGGCCAAACCACTGAAGAAGTATCTTTAAAGAGTCAAGCATCCTACTGCCTATTTATGTTTAAAATCAGCACACTTATAATGGTAGATGACTTTTAAAGAACTATAAATTCCTAGGATATAAATTCCTTAAAAAGAACAGAAAGGTCTAACTTGTTCATTTCTGGATTTCTCTGTGCAACGCTTCCAGGTGCCAGGCCTCCTGCTTTCATTTCTTCCAAGGCAGAATTCTATTACTGTCTCAGTCACTGACCAGACTCCACACTGCAATTCTCATTCACCAGACCTGACAGCTGCAGGTTGGCATCTATTTTTCTGTTGGTAACCAGTGACAGGTGGGTCTAAACTGGGATCACAAGTTCTACTGAAAACTAAAGCATGGATTTACATACTTGACTTTGCTCAGGTACAGCCACCAAAACTCTGCTTTGCTTAGAGAGTTGTTCACATACCACAATTTCAAAACCTATCAATTTGAAGTCTTCTGACATCTCAAAGTAAAGGTGGAATCACTGACTTCCCCAGATACCTCAGGGTGAACTGTCATTTCAGCTCCCCATTGCTCCCTTCCAGAGAACCTGTGCTCATAAACTGCTCCATTTCTTTGCTGTCATGAATTGCTGTGCACATCAAAATCCATTTTGTTAGCTGGCTGAAGTCAAGCAGTAAAGTCTCCAGTATTGCTAGTTCAAAAAAACCCCAAAATTAACTGCTTAACAAATACTTTGTTTGCCCTTTGAATTGTCATTTCCTTGGGTTTTATTCTGGCAACCCTTCTTATTAACTGCAGACACTGTGTTCAGGAAAGCAATATCCCCAATCCCTGTTCAACATGAACCATTACTGAGTTACAGTTCAGTTCCAATTCAGTGAAAAACTATTTATACACAAAACATTCTCCAAATTCACTACCTCCACAGAGCTCTGTTACTGATCAATGTTTGCCTCTATTCATTTCCACCTCAAGAAAGACATAAATCTTACCCCAGCCAAAAGCAGAGTGGAAAGAACAGTAAAACCTTCTTTGCCAAAGCAAAACAGTTTATTAGAAAACAAACCCCACTGACCAAGTTAGCAATCCTGCTGCACCTTAACAGGTCACAGAGACCCAACTTGTCTCTGAACTCATGCTGAAACAAATATGCTGCTCAAAAAGAAGTTATTCCACTTTCTATCAAAAGCTGCCTACAGAGAGTTCATCTATCATCACTATTCTCCCAAAATAATACTGATTTTAAAAGAAGGAAAAAAAAAAAAGCCTCACTGTCACACTTTAAAAGACCTATCCCTATATTCAGACACAGAAGCTATTAGTGACAGAACTCAACTTCTATGTCAGAAGTATCTGAGGATCATTACCAACTATGTTACTGTACAAGAGAACATGAACAATTTACCAATGTCTGCAAGTGTCAATTTAAAAACAAAGAAAAAGAGGAATTTCTAAGCTAGAAAAAAACTGACAATAATATGACATGGAGAAGATATGCTTTGTCACAATAGCCTCTAACTGGAGACTTCCAATGGGAAAGCTAATGCTTTCATTCTTGAAAAGTTTTATCAGCAGCAGATTTCTCAATCTAGACATATTACCAAAGCAGAAGTCACTAAGGGACCAGGATTACTGCCATCCGTTAGTCCCCTTCCACAGAGGGACCACAAGAAACAAAAAAACCCACTTCAACAAACTTAAAGAGAATGAAGAACCTTTTAAACTATCAAAACTACGAAGCTCATGACCAAGACAATGCATCACATATTTCTTATAAAGTGATCAAGATCTGCCTAAACTATTTGGACTGCCTGTCCCTACTAATCCTATTAAAAGGTTATTATAAAGCCATACTGTTCCTGTAGGTAGAAACCTTACACTCTAAAACTTTACTCAAAGTCATTTTATATCCTTTTGTTCTTCTGGCAGCACTTCTATCTAGTTTAACAGTTAATTTGTGCCCCTTTGGCTTTTTCTTCCTGTATACACAGGCACACAAACATATACACATACATACACCAGTATGTATACACGTGCATACATGAACTCCACCCCTCAATCAATTCAGTACCTCTCAGCTATTGCTCTGACCCTCTAAAGCAGCCTAGCTCTTCTCATCTTCCTTTGCAAGCTGAGCTCACACTTCTTCCAGGCACTCTGGCTGCCCTGCACTGCAAACAGAAAACCTCCCTCCTCCCAAGAGCAGCAGAACCATAAAGTTTAACAAGTAAGATCTCATCCCCTCTCATACAATTGTATTTCATACTTCGTATTGATAATTGCTCTTTAAAATAAGTCACTTGCCCTTTACAGGCAAGTTATATAGCATAATAAAGGCTAAAAGACAACTGGCAGTCAATTGGTAATACTTGGAAACCACTGAAGAGAAAAACTCTTAACTTACAGGATCAGTCTTTCATTACTCCTGAAGTGCATGAAGCTGCTCTATAGAAGAATTTCATCCCATTTCTAACAGTACAGACCCTAAAGTATTTCAATCATTGTATATCGCTGATCTTCCTTCCAAATTTCATTACAACCGACCCCTTCTTGGGCAGGGTGGGGAGAATGACTGATAAAATACACCACTTCTGGCTCAAGACATCCCAAACTGTAAATGGCTGAAGACTGGAAAAATATCTGGGGAAGTATCATTATACTGTCACTGGTTGTACCTTCCTTGCCAGCCTACCTTCTCTTTGAGCTCATATCTGGTTTTCAACATTCAGTGAATCAAGGAATCCTGTTCCACAACAGAACCCTCATTTACTGGCTCAACCAGGGCAGTAACCATACCCTGCTCTCTGATCTAAAAGATCCGTAAAAGAATGGTGTACATGTGACTAGGACAAACAGGATGTCTACAGCAGAAACCATTATGCAATATGATTTTTGCCAGGTCTTGTCTTCAAGCTGTACTAGCAGACTTAAAACTGTCTAACCTATTCTCAGAGAAAGGATGTGCTGAACAGCAGCCTAAAAATACAAAGGAGGATACTGAAACTAAGAGTACCCAAATGGAGAAAACTATCCTGAACAACAAAAAAATTCACTGAAAAATCTGTGACTTAACTGGAAAGCAATAATAGCCTTTGAAGGACTCAAGCTAATATAAATACAACTGTGATTCATTTCAGATTTAATGGATAACAGGATAATGGACTTAAAAAAAAAAGAGAGAGAGAAGTATATGCCTCCAAGTTGCCAATTTAGGCAAAAATACCCTGAGCCGAGTCTGCAGAACTTCCTGGCAGGGTAATCCAGTCAAAGGAAAGAACAACCACAACTCTAGCCGACTTCTCTTACTATGAACTTAAAGAAAAGCAGGTTGAGGCATCCTATTGTTTTCAGTAAGAACACATAGTAGAGAGATTGGAGGTCTCATCCAGATGTGGCCAAAATAATGACAAAGTCAGGAACAAAACAGCATTCTTTCAAACCTCATGGCAGTGATTGCCTCCTCTAGTAACCTCAAACAGAGAAGTTATACAGAACCTGCAAAACCCTAGAAACACTGAGAGCTTCAATGGCCCATTAATGTTTTTATGGAAGATTATCTCTTTCTTTTTAGAATAATCCCATCACCTAAAACCAAACAGAGGCCTTATTTGTGGAACCATCTGAAGATTACTGATCTCTCTGCAACAGCCTCTTCCAAGAAATTTCTGGCATCTCCAAAAAGCTAAACTTCAGTGTTAAAATGTCAGTGACCACTCTGGGCTGCTCTAGTTTTGTCCTCAGGAGCAATTTTCACTGAACAGTCTACACAAAATGACAACTAATTAAGTACATTCTGCTTATGTTGCCTAACTTTTGGATCTACGTCTGTGATCCACATATTTAGATTACATTCCTGCTGCTCAAGGGAAAAGTACATATCTCACATGTCTCATTCCTGGCATATGGACTTTCAAGATGAAACCATATCTAAGCACATCTGAATGGCTTAGTATTTTTCCTTGGGAAAAAACAAGAATATTTCCCATAAACCAAGACAAAATTTCAGTGAAAACTTCAGAAGTAATTAGACCTATAGCCTCCATAGTTCAATTTGTGAATTTAGACAGTCTCAAACAGGCTGCAAATATTTACAGAAACTGTATTAGGAACCATTCAGGAAAAGCCCTCTTATCAGCAGGGGCAAAAGTTTTTTATTTCCAACCACTTAGCATAAAACATATTGTAGCAGCAGAGTACCCATCACACTCTTCTATCTTCCTCTAGCCTCTCTAGCATAACTACTTTCGGATTATCACAAATAAGACTCATTTGCTGCTGAGCATCTCTGACACATTTAAAGAAGTAGAAAACACACAAGTTTTTTTTACATATGTAATATAAGTGGCTTGGAATAACCCACTCAAAGATTGCCTACTACCTTATACCATTCTGCTAACTTAAAATCTTGAAATCCTCCAAAGAGAAAAAAAAAGGAAAAAATAAAATAAATAGCAGCTGGCACCAAATAACCTGAAGCAGAGATTTTACATTCTCCCAAAAAGAGGCACTACTGGCAGCTACTTTTTGCTGTGGCTTAGATTTCTATGTTCAAATATAATCCAAGGACAGTAAACTGCAATAATTCATCCTCGAGGTGAAGAGACCATAACAGTAAGTGTACACAGGAATATTTGTCTCCCTTGAATCTTTTATTCTGTGAAATAGAGATATGTAATTTGCATTCCATTTGTCCTTTTTTATTGCCCTTTATTTTTAATGCTTGTTTTTATCCAGCATACCTTTCAAATATACACCACAATCTTCACCTTCTTCCAACTTTATTCCTATTTACTGTGGCAAGTATCCCACATGAGACTTTTGTCACCTGCCTCTTTCTCTGTTTACTTTTCAGTTCAAGTGGAAGTGAACCAGAGCCAGAATTATGCTCCTGTTTCTTAAGGAAGAGTGAGACTAATCAGTAGAATTTTACATTTTATCAGCATGTTACTAGGGATTTGTTTTAATATTACACTTCCACTTGGTTCTTCAGAGTTTGGTTAACTCCTTGTACAACAGTGCGCCAAAAGAACTTGCTTTCTGTCGCTTGGCTTGCAGTTTTTCATCTGGGCCAGTGACTCGCTTTAGTTTTGTTCCCTTCACGTTTAAGGAATACACCAATTGGAATTACTCACCTACCTTGAGGCATTCCAGCAGTCTTTGAAGAAGGCTTCTTTCCTCACCACAACTACACCTTTTCTGTGGGTTTTTCACCCCCCTCCTCAGCCTCCAGTACTCTGCAGAAAAACTACTTGGAGAAGGCTGGTGCAACACTTTCCTGACTTGCATTCATTGCCTGCTTCATGTGGCAGTCAAAGCACTGAGCACTAGAAAAATATTTTTTTTCCTCCTTATAAAGCTTAGACCTCTACCTAGCACATCATCTTCCCAAAAAGTCAATCTTTTAGCACATTTATTTATACAGAAAAGAACTGCCTTGCAACGTGTCATTTGCTGGCAGCTAAATCTCTCCTTGTGCTCACTTACTGGCTAAGGGAAATGGTATGGCACCCAATCCTTTTATTCTAAGAGTCACCTGGAAAACGGGCTGGAGGCAATCAGATTTACTTAGTTGGCCCAGACTATTGCCCACCAGTGGAGTATCACACACCTTTTTTCACCTTTCCTAATATACCTAAAGCCCATGAACTCTGGAGCATCATCCACACAATTCTTATCATTGTGCAAAATACCACATGGAAAACAAGGAAAGTGATTTAACTCTCTGGAAAGGAGGAAGCAGGAATAATTCTGATGCTGATTAAAACAGGATTATGACAAGGATCCTTCCCTCCTCCCTCTTCTCTTTCAAACAGACTCCAAGTCGTACCCAGTAAAGCATGCAGTGCCACAGATGCTGGAACCCATCATGTGTCCACGAGGCCTAGGAAAGGACACATCTTTGCTGGCAAAGGATAAACTATAGGAGTACGTGTATGGCTTATATATTACAAATGCCACAGCCCTAAGCACGACCATGCTAAAAATGCCCCAGAGTTCAAACTAATGGGAAGAAGAGCATAAAGTAAGATTTTGTTTGGCATTAAGAATTGTGAGAACTCACTGCCTGCTACGCAGAAAGACGAGTGCTCTGGGAAGACCTACACATCTCTATATGGCTGCTGTCCCAGTGACCTTGCCACAACTCAGCAGAGCTGTTCTGCATTCCACAAGATGTAATTCTCATGAAATTAGCACTTTAATAACCTTGGCTGCAAGTACTCAGTGTGGCAAAGCATAACCACGTACTCACAACAAGCACTGCCTTCCAGGAAGCTACTGAAGCCCAGACAGATCACAAAAATTTAAGGCATATCCTATGAGGCACATAAACATACATGCAATATGTTGGGGGACAGCAGGAGTGAAGAGATGAAACAAGCATCTCAGCAAATAGATGTTTATGGCCAATGGAGCAGGAGAGTATCCCAATTAACAAATGAAGCCCTTTCCACTGATCCCTTCTGCCAAGACCCCAATAATGAAAGTGAAGTGCTTTCTAAAAGGTCATACAAGCAACCCAGGAAAGATACCCACTGTGGTTTACAGTGCTGGGCTGGAGAACACCATAGCTTTTGGTCAGTCAGCATCTACCACAGCACTAACAAACAGTAAGGAAATAATCTACATAATGTATCAACTGAAGGTCAAGTTATTAACTACAAACTCTCAGAAAGCAGCACTAGGACCAACTTCACAGCTACATTCCATTGCACACCCTAAGATGCTTTGTTATTAGGACACAGTGTTGAGAATGTGTGAATTAACTGCAGCCCCATCTTGTTATTCAAATGCAAACTTTGCAATGCTAAACTGAGTACCAATATAATACCCCACTCCCTAGGAGCATAAACATCATAAAGAAGGTCAAGCATTTTCATAATGCTTTGCTAATGAGGGTCAGGGCCTGACCTGACTTGTTTTTGGCCTCCAGCTTAGCAACAGTTTCTGTATTGGCCAAACTCTGACGAGTCTACTATTATTTTTAAATAATTTGCATCTTTCCTGCCTTTCATAAAGGCTCTTACCAGAGAAATCACCAGTATATGGCTCAAACAACTTCTGTGTTAGCATACCAGCACTTCAACTTCTGAAGACAACAATTTGATGCTATGGGAAACCTGCAGTTAACTGTAAATAAGCACTTAATGTAAAAATAGCTTAGCATACTGAGCTTGCTTCATTACAGCATTGAGTCTTCTGAGAACCAAAAACTGACTAGACACAGCCTAGATCTGTGAACTAAGTGAACCAAGCTAGCCTGGTCTTCCAAACCTCTATTTCCTGGTTATCTCTTGGTTGTCAACCACAACAACTACTCTCTCCCTAGTCATTGGGAGATGAGCACTTAAAAGGATGTTTAGGGTTTACTAGCAGAACTGTCCACACACTTATGTCAATGTGTTTCTTAACAGATATGACAAAAAAGTGCCAACGCTAGACTTTTCTTGGTGTACTATTCAATGCTAAGTAACATCACAATTACAAAAGGTGTCATAAGAAACACTTAACTCACAACTGAAGAAGAGGCAGAGCTTTCTCTCTTTTAGTAAAAACTCCAAATAAAATATGTTCCCTCTTCAATCACTAACTTTTCAACTATTTCTAGCAAAGAATATTAGAATTGGATGTACATATGAAGTAAGTCAAATCAAGATCCAAGCCATATTTTTTTCTCACAGGCAGACAGGTTAAATAGCACTATATAATGTTAAAAAAAAGTCAAAATTTGAATTTGCAAAATCCATGAAAGCCTTTATCAGGAAATTATCTTCAGCACAATAGAGTAAAAGAAAATAAGCCAAGAGATATGAATGACTAAAACAAAGGAGACAATAAAAATGAATGGCCAGACTGACTGCACAGGAAGAGGTGGCTGCTAACTACTCCTCACCCTAAAAGGGGTATGAGAACAACTAACTTCTGCAAAACCAGTACTGCAGTGAATCACAGCATTTAGTGTAGCTTTATTTAGTGTAACTACTTTTAGCTGAAGAAACAAAACTAGGGTCCATCCTTAAGACTGTCTATGATGTGGTGATCTGTACTAACAGAAACTCACTGAGCTGGACATAGGAACAGGGTGTGAACATGAAAGGCCTCTAATTACAGTTAACTTGAAGATTCAGTGATAATTTTCTCTGTCCACCAAACATAACAGAAGATGAACCTACTGGCAAAGGCAAGCTCTTTCTGAAGCCATGCATCTTTATCCCTTTTCCCTCTCTGCTGTACCAAGATGCATTCACTAACCCTGCTTTCAAATATGCTGGGAATTCCCAGCTAAGCACTGCCAATGCCAGCCAAAATACACATTTTCTGCTGCACTGTATTTTAAAAGTGTCTAGCACAGAATGCCACTCTGAAAGAACCACTACTCCATATTCCAACAGTTCACATTCAACAGTAAAGACCTGTTAAGGCAGAAGAAAACACTGAAGGTTATACAAACCCACAAGATACACATGAAAAACAGAATGAAGTCAGACAGACACACAAATAGGAGAGAACACTTCCCTGTCTGTGTTTTGTTGTTGTGTTCTTTTTGTTTTGTGACTGGTGTTTATCTTTAGCCATGACCAAGGAATCATTACAGCTGTTGTGTAACGTTACTGAGTGAGACAAATACAAATTATCACACAGAGTCTGCCACACAAGGAAGACTCCACTACCATACAACCAAGTCCTGCAGAGAAACACCAACATTTCAAACTTCTGACATGAAGAACAGTAATGTCAATAGGTACTGAGTAGGAACTGCAGAGGAATAACACTGAGTGTTAAGACAATATGAAATTGATACTTCAGTAAGCTTGCAGGCAAAGTTTCACAAAAATTCTTGTGAAGAAACATGTACCAAGGCAAGCAAAGAGTCAAACACAATGCTCCAACTGTAAATTTTACAGTAAATTGCACAGACTAAGACAGGAAATCAGGCTGCAGCCAAGAAGCAAGACATTGAGAAAAGCATACAATCCTATGAGCTTGCAAGTTGTAGCATTTTTATTTACATGTATGTGCAAGCATGTGCAGCTATCTACAGACAATCCTAATCTTCCTTCAATTCCTTGAAAGCAAGTACCAGACAGTAATGTAGCACTTTGGAAAAAAATCAGCTTTGGGACTGTACAGGAAGATTTTAAACTCTTTCAATCTAAATTCCTAGCAAATTATCACCACTAGAGCCAACATAGCATCAAGACAGTAACGAAGACAAAAAATCAGATGGCCACTAACAAAGCCTAGAACCATTCCTTAACTACAGGGTCAAGTTACACTCACTCTGAGTGGAATCAGCTTGGAGAGTGTGAGAAGTATTGGCACAATGTTAGTTAGCTCCACATTTTAAAATTGTTTTTTAAACTGTATTGAACTTAAAATTTTGTCTCCAAACTTCACTGAAGAAGAATTAAGGTAGACCAGTACTTCCACCCTTACCCTTCTACAATATGTACATTCAGATCTTAGACCTGAAAACACAATGAAACAGAAAGGTCAGGCACACCAACACTGCAGCATATCTGTATCTCTGTCCTGTAGCCAAATGGAACAGTTGCTGCAAAATACTACAGGTCATCAATGAAGAAAGAAACTGATGGGTTTCCAAGCTGTCTTTAGGTCGAGGCTGGATATCACTTAGGAAATATTTTAATCCAGAGGCCTTCAATCACAGAAGATGGTCAAACCATGTAGATTATTCCTGTGGCAAAGAATGTGCTTGCCAGCAAAGCTTCTCTCTGAGGGTTGAAGCCTCCAAACCTGCACAGGGCTGGCTGCCTGCACAGGCACAGCAGCATTAATGCTTTCTTAAAGCACCACATCTACCACAGGTATGCAGATAGCTATACACATCATTTAATGCCTCTGGCACAGTCCCCCCAACCTTGCCAGGTGAGGAGGATATGAGCAAGCCATCATCTAGGTATTTCATCCAAGGTGCTCGTGGTAAACATCTTGCCACAGAGCTCCTCAGCCAGATGGGAAGCAGGGCATGGACTGCATTAGCCATTCCAGCTGCAAAATCTTGTTCTTGTTCACTGTGTACCAGATGACAAAGGCAGAACAAACAATCCCACATACAAGTTGCGTCAAGGACGGGTGGTCACCACTAGAATAAACCTATTCACTAGCAGGTGATCTTCAGGAAGGGACTATCTGAAGAAAATACCTGGCAAATGAGTTAACCTGATAGACTGCCATGCAATGTCTTCAACAGAAAGACGTCAACACCAAAATTAAGTAGGCAAGCCGAAGAGCTTGAGCCAGACACCGTGCAGGATCAAAAACCGCACAAAACCAAACACAAGCCCAAACCAGAAAGGAAATAAAGGCATGTGAGTTACTTGTCAGAAAGGTAAGAAACAGAGACAAGAAGGCTACTCAGTTTTCCTTCTCCCTGAATGAGTAGGGCAAAATGTTTTCATGATCCTTCCTGCATCCTCTTACAATTTACTTCTACTGCCACTTCCAAAACAACTGCTTTTAATCAGCTGTAGTGTTCCATAACTTTACTCATCAAACTGACTAGAACAGTGTCTGAATGATACTTTGTGTAAGAGATCATTTCTATCTGGAGCAGCATTTTTCAAACTTTCTATCAGTTTCCACACCTCCATGACAATTTTTACATTCCTTCTGCACCTATAGCTTGAAAGCCACCATGAGCAAGGGGAAAGCATGCAGCTTACAGAACATACCCTGCGAAGAAGGGTAGGGGTGGCTTGGAGAGCAACTCAAAATGAAACCATTGCTAAGAGAAAGCTCTTTAAGACAGTGACAGAATAATTGTTTGCAGATCAATGGAAGCCCACAAGAGAAGCAGCTGCCTGTGGCTGGAGGGATTTGCTGAGCCTATTCTCACCAGGACACTGCTAGACAGATTTCAATATCTTCTAGCTATCTTCTTTTGACTCCATGAGTCACTCTCTCCAACCCAACGTTCCCTAGCAATGCCCTCGACCAACATCCCATGCCCTGTGCTTTAGGAACAACAATCAGAGAGATGAAAATGCCAACTATTTCATCTGTGCATGGGTTGTCCTAGAGCCCAAAATCTACACCCTTTCAAAACAGGCATTTCATCTCATTCTTACTAAACTGCTCCAAATTTCTTTCCCTTCAAGCCCTGCCACAGTCCTCATCTTAGCATCAAAGTTACAAAAATCTGGAGGTGTCAGAAGCAGGTTTGTTCAAAAGACTACACACCAGAACCCCTTGTCCAAGTGATTCAGCCACCTACTTTTATTTGATCATGGCCAGGTTCATATTTCAAAGACCTGCAAGGAATCTGAGTCATGCCTGTGTGAGGATACCTGCTACGGGTCTTTCATCCTCCCTGTAATTAATGTAAATTAAAAATAATATATATACACTTCTGGAATTCATATACAAACTCTTACTTTAGACTGCTACAGCTTATAACAGGTATTTTGGTCTACGGACAAACCTCCAAAAGGATTCCAGACAGAAAGCTGCAACATACATTCAGTGAAATACATCAGTTCTTATTCTGCTTTTTGCTGTACAGGATGAGGCTCAGCTTCAAAGACACCACCATATCTTTATGAACTACCCCATTATTGATAAGACTGCCTGCAAACCTTTCAAATGCGAGAAGTCATGCTGCCTGTGCACACTTAGCAGAAGCAATTTATTCATCAACCTGGAATTTTACATGCAATACTGAACAACTTTTCCAAAGTTGTTTCCCCAACTGCACAAACATAATCAGCTCACAAGGCTGCTGAAAGCAGCAGTTGTGCCATCTGTCTGCTTATTCCCACCTCACACTTGTGCAGGCACAAGCATTTGTGAAGCCATGCAATGATCTAGAGGAAACCAATCTCTGAAAAATAACCAGGGGAAAAAAATAAAATTATGATTAGCTCATTTCTCAATCTGTACAAGCATGCATGTTGGCACAAGCATGGGGATAAGCAGAAATGATAGCACTAATTTTAATGGCAGCACTATTTTCAGAAGTCCATCAATGCAATGACTTTTCACCAGGCCTAGCAACTAAATGTGAAGAACACATAAGCACACATCTGAATTTCAAAAAAATACAAATCATTTTACTTAATTTGCTATTGTGTTCTTGTTAAAGTAAGAAGTGGGAGAAGAAAGGTGAAGTGGTCTACCAGTTACTAAGAGGAATCAAAGTGCTTACTGGAAACCATTTCAGTGGAGAGATGTTCACCTCTGCCTCAGTTTCCTCCACCACCAAAACAGAGACAGTAGCACTAATCTGCTCAACAAAACATTCTGCAATACAATTAAAAACCATAACAACAAGGTAATATTGTTACAGAGAGACAGACAGAACTCAACTCTCTCACAGCAATGAAAGAATGAAATGGCACAAAGCTCATGCTGTAACCTATAGTGGGTCTGGGATGGAGAACAGATACAGGACAAGGCAAAGCAAAATGGCTACTTAGAGCAGCAGTTCCCAAACAGTTGGCATCTACAAAAGGACAGACGTGGATTTACAAAAGACCTGGGTAAAGAAACTCACAGTGGAGTCTCCCTGCCCTCCTTTCATTATTGGTACTCTGATGTAATCACATAGGAGTTATGAAGAGCATATAGGGAAGACTTGCTGAGGTGGCAGGTTAAGTAGGAATCCACAGAGCTGGGTTGTCATGACAGCAGCTGAAAGTATGCAAGAGATGTATAGATCCTGGGTGTTAGAACAGCAAGGACTCCAAATAAGATCATTAATACACTGCATTACTTTAAACACTGAGAAGCATACACTACACCTCATAAATGAAACACAGACTGCATGATAACCATTAGCGCTGGTGAGGTTGCACGAGGGTCTAGGACATACACACAAACATCTGTATTAACCAAGTGCCCATGAAGTACAGGTTCTCAGACTCGACAGCCAGGCTATACACAAGAGGCAACAACTGACATGCACTCGGGTGGACCAACGCCCTCCAGTCTCAGCTGAAGCTTGGAATCACACCACATGAGCTCCATACCCTTTAAAAGCAAAATAAACCAGTGGACACTTAATTTCAACAGCTCCTTACATTCACATTCAAACAGACTTGGAGCATGCAGCGACTTGGTAACTCATCCCAGCTGAGAGGAAGAAACTTCCTGTCAGAAAAGTTACTCCTTGAAGTGTCTGAGCTCCTGCAAGAGCACGCCTGGCTCCCTGGAGCAGGCAGGCAGCAGGTGCTAACATGCTGGGCAAAGCCACCCTGGCAGATCACTTCCGAAAGCAGGAGGACACAGGGATTCAAGACAAACACTGAACAAGAGCAGCCAGGGATGGGAATGAAGCAGGCCCTTGGTGGACACTCTTTCAAGGAGGAAGATGGAAGTAACAGGTGTTACGTGATCTGTTCAAAACTCTGGGAATATGATGGGGTGGATTACTCAGGGCCTCGGGATGTCTAACACTAGGTGATCTTCAGGGGTCGTTACAAAGCAAGGACTCTGCACAGTTTGAGACCGAAGTAGTGTTGCGAGTGCCTGGCACAGGGAACGTACCGGTACACCCACCAGTGCTCACAAATCGCACGACAGGTCTCTCACGCTGGGTACTCACCATCTGACACTGTTGAAGCAGAGGCACAACACACGGACAGAGAGAGACTGCCTAGTGAAGGGGTCCCAGCAAGGGCTACTGGTGAAAGGAGCACGGAGCCACCTGAACACAGACCATGAACGGGGAGCGGGCACTAACCACGGGGCGCGGTGAGAAGAACCCGAAGGCAGGGCCCCACGGAGCTCCGGCACGATGCGCTCGCACAAAGGCGGGCTGCTGGGAGCAGGGCGCTGTCGGGGGCAGGCACCGCACGGCCCGGCCGGAGGTGTCAGGGAACGGGACGGGAGATGCCACAGAGGGAGTCCCGTGCGCGACGGGCCAAGCGGGGCCCGCCAGGGCTTAACAGCGCGACCGGCCGCCGGGAGCACACCACCGGGCAGCGGGGCCCTCAGGGCACGCCGGGGGAAGCTCGGCCGGCGCCCACACGGCTGCGGGGCGGGGGCGCCCGCGGGCCAGACCCCGGGACAGGCGCGGGCGGCACGGGGCCAGGCGAGGACAGGGGCCGGGGAACGTGCTGGGCTCGGAGGCGGGTGCCGGCAGGGCGCCCAGGAGGAGCGGGGATGGGGGAAGCCGGGGG